>SEYY01001289.1:102500-104952 GCA_009176605.1 Armadillidium nasatum | reverse complement strand
TTAGTCTTTGTCTCACACCATATTTCTGTAAAGTTTTCTTATAGATTCATTATTAAATTCCAAAGCATTATCACTCAGGAATTCTTTGAATGGGTGCCCCTGTACTCTTGCTTCTGTGAGTATCTGCTTTAGCTTTTCTATAACTTCTGATTTTTCTTTAATAAAATATACAAATCTCATTTTTTGAAAAATCATCTTTGAAGCATACAAAATATCTATAACCTGAATAAGATGTCACTTGAAATGGTCCACATACATCTGCATATAACAATTCTCCTTTTTTTCGAGCTGTTGGCCTTTTACCAAACTTCTGACGATGCATTTTTCCATTTATACATCCTGAACAATTTTTGTCATCAAGGCAAGTTTCAATGTTTAGCTCTCTTTTGATCAAGTTTCTTATGTGTCGTCTATCCTGATGTCCCATTCTTTCATGATATAACTGCAGCTTTTCCTTTTCTTCTAGGACATTTACTTCTGGTGGTGAAATTCCTGCTTTCATTGCAACTTTGAATAGGGCTTCATTTGGTCTACGATAGCCACAAAAATAGCTTTTTCTATCTACCATAAAACTACATTTGGTAGGTCCAGAAATAAATTTGCTACATGGATGTTTATCATGTGCTGCTAATACTGAAAATAAATTTTCCTTAATATCAGGAACATGCCAAACATCAATCAAAAATAATTGAGATATTTTTCCATTTACTACTGATTCTACCTCAATTAATCCATATCCTAAAACATTTTCCTCTTGACCATTTGCTGACTTAACTTTGACGATATTATTAAACTCATTATAAGTTTTAAAGTAACTTCGCTCATTTGTTATTTGTTTTATAGCTCCATTATCAAAATACCAATTTTCTTTATCATCTTCTTCAGAAATAAATCCTGTATTATCTACAGCTAGCGTAAACATATTAATTTCTGTATTATCTTTTAGATTACTTATGTTTCCAGGCTTTACTCTTCTTTCTGACTTTGTTTGCTTTTCAGGTTTACCATCTGCAATCCATTTTCTGCAATCTTGGATCCAGTGACCTTTTTTGTGGCAATAATGGCATGGATATTTCTGACATTTATCCATTGTTTTGCTTTCTCTATGAATTTTCTTTATCATCACAAGAGCTTCATGATTTACTAATTCAGCCTTTGATGCCATTTTATTTGCTTCTGTGGATAGCCAATTTACCAAATTATCTATGTTTCTTTCTTTATTATTAGTATGTACCATAAGCCAAGTAGTTTGAAAGTTTGAATATTCTTATGGTAGAATTTCAAAAATTTTGCAAATAAGAAATATCTGTGGTAATGCACTTTCCTTCTTCTCTTGAAGTTTCACAATTTCTTCTTGAAGACTACTCCAAAGCTGTCTTATTGAAGATAAATTACCAGCCATATCCAATTTCTCATTCCATTTGTGGGCAAAGAAATTTGAACATTATATCAATAGACTTTGTTCTCCTCAACACCAGCAAAGAGATTATGAAGTTCCTTCCATACTTCATCTGCTTTCATCAGATTTCTTATCTGAGCTCTAACATTTTGGCTAAGGGTTGAAACTAACAAAAACATTACATCTGATTGTGTTTTGTTGAATTTTTCTAATTTCTTTCTGTACACATTTCTCTCTTCAGCTGTGGCTGTACTTCTGTGTTCTTGTGGTTTTTCTAATTTTCCATTGATTGCTTCTGTTGCATCTGGAATACCACTCAACTTTATCTGTATAAGATATTTCCAATCATCCCAATTTCTTTTGCCATGAAGAGGCTCAATTTTGTGTACTAGGCCTAATTCTTCCATTCTCTTTATCCTACTTCAAACTGGGCTTGCTAATAAGAAACTAACTTCAAACTACGGACTGCTGCCATGTTAAAGTAAATCTTTTAGTTTAGTTTAATTAACAACCCATTTGAAGTAAATAAAACTCTTTCTAATATAACATGTTTACTTAGAGAAAAGGAAAAAATATCACAGGCTATGTTACATGCTTCTTGGTTAGTAACAACAAAAAAAAAGATGGCCAAGTTGCCAGATTATTCTTTACATGATAAATAGTAGCTAAATAAAAAAATTGCTCTATAAAAATAATGAATAAACAATATTTTCTTCAACACGGATGTTGCGCTTATGTGCGCAACGATGTTGTCTGTTCTCGTTTCTCTAATTTGGAGTCTTCTGAATTCTCTACTCTATGGCTTAAACTTTCTTGCAACTCTACAACTAAATTTATATGCTCTGTCTACTTTTCTCCTAATTCTACAGACTATCCAAAATTCTTCGACTATCTTAACTCCAAAATAGAGCACATTCTTTCTTCTTCTCCTTTCTCCGAAATCATCATATTAGGTGATTTCAATGTTCACCACCACCAATGACTTTCATCTAGTTCTCACGATCCAGCTGGTGAACTCGCCTTCCAATTTTCTATCCAGAACAACCTTGAGTA
>SEYY01001289.1:95000-97500 GCA_009176605.1 Armadillidium nasatum | reverse complement strand
TCATAATAACAGAGTCTTTGAAAAACTCTAGATTGTTGGTTCAACGAAGTTTGTATAAGAGGAGTAGTGGGGTAATACATATATATTTTTTTTCTTCTATTTATACTTATATGTTTTCAATATTTTATGTGTGTGTGTGTGTTATTTTGTTGTTAAATTGTACATATTTAGAGCTTTATGTATTATTATTTTTTTTTTTAATTTGAAATAGCATATGAGAAAACTGATTCAGATTATTTAGATTAATTGAAGAATTGAGAACTCGAAAACTAATCTGAAAATTAGGAAATAAGAATTTATTCTCAAAAAATGAGCAAATAATAATTATTATTATTATTATTATTATTATTATTATTATTATTATTATTATATTATTATTATTATTATTATTTTTCATATAATATTTATTTTTTTTTTTCATTTCATTACACGCTCTAAATATCTGAAATAAACTACTCAAACATTTATTCAATTCATCAAACATGACTTCTGCACCTCATGGGCATTGCCCTATTCAAGGAAGGAAACTTTCTAGGAAGTTTTTTTTTTCAATGGTCCGCATGAGGTGATTGAACCAGCCCCTTTTGTCACGCGAGTCAGTTACTCTACCGTTATGCCACGTTAGAGGATAATTCTTTTTATCTGAAGCATTTACAATATTCGGTCTTCATTCCTCAATTTTATCTGTTTTATCCTTGAAATGCTACTTACTACTAATTACTAACAAGTTACTATTAATTAATTACTAACCACTTAATACAAACTACTTACTACTAATTACTAACAAGTTACTATTAATTAATTACTAACCACTTAATACAAACTACTTACTACTAATTACTAACAAGTTACTATTAATTAATTACTAACCACTTAATACAAACTACTTACTACTAATTACTAACAAGTTACTATTAATTAATTACTAACCACTTAATACAAACTACTTACTACTAATTACTAACTACTTACTACTAACAACTTTCTTACTACTAACTTATCACTAACTACTTAACACTACCTTCTTAACACTACCTACTTACTACTAACTTCCTCTCTCTCACCCCTGAAAATAGTCGAAGAGGGTTCACTTTCTCTTCTAACCACTTTCTTTCGGTATAGCTTCAATCAGTTAGAAGAAAATAATGACTAAGTGGTTCACTTTCTTTTCTAACCACTTTTCCTTGGTATAACTTCAATCATTTTGAGGAAAATAATGACTAAGAGGGTTCACTTTCTCTTGTTCTCACTTTCCTTCGGTATAATCACTATGCTCAAATCAACCTCACCCTCTTTCCTGACACCGTTCTGGGGGGTTCAATCCGTCGAAATTGGACTCAAGTCGGGGGAAGGGGCTCCTGTGAGGCCCCGTGAACTCTCCCCCCCCTAAAATCGTTGTCAGGACGTTACCTGAGCTTGCAGAATTTCTGTGTTCACCTCACTCTCTTTCCTGACCTTTTGTTTTTTAGGTTCAGTCCGATTGAAATCGGCTCGAATCGGGAGGAATGGGTCCGTGGGGGGGCCGTGAACCGATAAAAAAGGTCAGGTAAGGTACCTGAGATTGCAACATTGCTCGTAAATACAGAAAAGACTGTTAGTTCTTTTTCCAGCGGAAAATGCAATCCTTACTATATATATATATATATATATATATATATATATATATATATATATATATATATATATATATATATATATATATATATATATATATATATATATATATATATATATATATATATATATATATATATATATATATATAATAATTAGCTTAATGATTTTTCTTTGATTTGTGATTTGAAAACTTTCTTTTCAAACTTAAATAAATAAATGTATTTATTTTATTTATTTTTTTAATTCACTTAATTATTTCTTTAAAATTTTTCCTTTCTTTTAATCTTTTATATAAAATTAAATTAAAAGTTTTTGTTTTTATTTAAAATTTAGATACAAAAAATATAATTTTATTTTGATACCAATATTTTTTTTTAAAGGTCAAAGGCAGACAGGACACTACCATTATCAAAATTAAAAATTGACATTTCTCCTTATATTATATTTAAAGACTCTGAAGATACAAACCAAAAGTCTTTTGTCGCTCAACACAGAAGGACCAATATATACCGTCATCCATGTCAAAGGGTGACATGCTTCTCCATCAATATTCCTTTTAGTTAAAGTACGTGGATCAAAGTTTTTGGAAGTAAATGTTATTTAGGGAGAAATACTCAAGTATAACGCTCAACAAGAATGGTAAGATACATACCGTTATCAAAGCTAAGAGCCGATATGCCCCCAAACTTAGCTTTTAAAAAGTGTAAATCAAAGGATATGAGAAAATAGAAGAAAAATGCTCCAAATATTGCCTATAAAAATCATTTTAGAATGAGCATAGCGGTGAAGGATGTGGTCAAAATAGTAGTGAGAAAAATGAATTATAATGTCTGAAAATAAGTGTCATATAGCTTCCTCAAAGGAGTAGTCATACGACTAAATA
>SEYY01001289.1:77500-90000 GCA_009176605.1 Armadillidium nasatum | reverse complement strand
AAACTTGTCCTCTAGAAAATCCAGAGTTCTTTTTGGAACAAACATGTCCTCTAGAAAGACTAGAGTCCGTTTTGAAAGCAAACTAGATTTAAGAAAAAGACCCGAGTTCTGTTACTCCAGGGTCACCATTGCTAGAGGAAAGTGTAAAAACGTATAGAATCATTGTCTTACAAGTTGATACATGTTGAATTAATGTTTCAATCATTGTTGAAATATAAAAAATATGGTGAAGATAAAGACAGGATCCTGAGAAGCGAATAGTAGGCAGAAATTTCCTAAAAAGTTCCCCCTTCCCGAGATGCTAACATTAATTTTAAGAAACGCAATTAATTGACGAAAAGAATTTACAATGACAATGTTAAACTAATTCTATATTAGGGAATCGGAGCCGGTGTCGCGGAGCTACAAGGTTTTAGGTGAGGTCAGAATCATGAAATAGTTTTTAGAGTGGAGTAAAAGGGTCTTAACTGGAGCTCTAAAATTTTAATAGAAATAATTAGTTGTCAGGCAATTAACAGAAGAGTAGATGCAGTACTATAGATATTTGTATTTCAAAGCTTCGAACCATAGTCTGTCATCCAGTACTTTGTCGATTCTATGTATGTATGTATGTATGTATGTATGTATGTATGTATGTATGTATGTATGTATGTTTGTATGTATGTATGTATGTATGTATGTATGTATGTATATATATATCTATGAACGTATGCATGTATATCTGTATGAACATATGTATATGTATATATTTATGTATGTATGCATGCATATCTGTACGAACGTTTATACGAACGCATTTATGTATGTATACATATACGAACGCATGTATGTGTCTATGTACGTATGTATGTATAAATATAAACGCATGCTAAGAATTATTACTATTATTATGTATATATACGAACCCATGTATGTGTCTATGTACGTATGTATGTATAAATATAAACGCATGCCAGGAATCATTACTACCATGCAACTGCTTCAATTTTTGACTGTAAAACAAATATATGATTTTTTTTTTCATATAGTTGTGTTATCCGATCAACATTTTTAAAAGTGCAAAACTTTTCCTGTGTTAGGCCGGAGCCTCTTCCTTCTATTAGTAATAAAAGAAATTATAAAAATATATATATTTTTATATACATTATAATAAAAGAGATTATAAAAATATTTATTTATATCCTTTTAAAAGTTTATATTTTTATTATTATTTGGTTGTTATTGTGGAGAGGAAGTTGAATTTATTTTTTTTTGATTAGAAGGATTTGGGTAAGAGGATATATATATATATATATATATATATATATATATATATATATATATATATATATATATATATATATATATATATATATATATATATATATATATATATATATATATATATATATAATATAATATAAAAAAAAAAAATATTTAAATTACAAAAGGTATTTTTAATTTAATATTTGAGATATGAAATTAATTAATTTAATTTTGAAATTAAACTAATACTGAAAAGTCAAGTTTTAACTTGGATTTTAGATGCGTTACCATGGCAACGAGAGCTAACCTTATCTTTCGTGCCACCAATTACTATCATCAATTCCCAGAAATTTATGAATAATAGATTAAAAGCCGTTTCAAATTTAAACTTTTTAAATACATATTTTAAATATAGAATTTTCTCTTGATTTTTCATCACTGCATTTATCGTGATTTTCATCATCATTATTATTATTATTATTATTATTATTATTATTATTATTATTATTATTATTATTATTATTATTATTAAAAGCTAGGTAGGGACACTGCTTAGAGAACAAACTAGATACAATCTAGCTAAGTGGGGCACTGCTTGGAGAACAAATTAGCTAATAGATACAATCTAGTAAGCGGGACACTGCTTGAAGAATAAACTAGATACAGTCTAGTAAGTGAGACACTGCATAGAGAACAAACTAGATACAATCTGGTAAGTGGGGCACTGCTTGGAGAACAAACTAGATACAATCTAGTAAGTGGGGCACTGCTTGGAGAACAAACTAGATACAATCTAGTAAGTGGGGCACTGCTTGGAGAAGAAACTAGAACTAGATACAATCTAGTAAGTGGGACACTGCATAAAGAACAAACTAGATACAATCTAGTAAGCTGGACACTGTTTAGAGAACAAACTAGATACAATCTAATAAGTGGGGTACTGCTTGGAGAACAAATTAGCTACTAGATACAATCTAGGAAGCGGGACACTGCTTAGAGAACAAACTAGATACTAGATACAATCTAGTGTAAGGGACACTTCTTGGAGAACAATGTAGATACAGTCTAGTAAGCGGAACAATAGCTCTAAGAACAAACTAGATACTAGATACAATCTAGTGTAATAGACATTGCTTAGAGAACGAAGTAAGATACAGTCTAGTAAGCCGGAACAATGCTTCTAAGAAAAAACTAGATACTAGTAAGCGCAATACTGCTTGGAGAACAACTAAAGACTAGATACAGTCTAGTAAGCTGATTCAACATGATATAAATTTTTTTTCTTCTCTCTCTCAATTAAAGATGATTTATTCATCTTCTGTGCATTTATTTTATTATAATTCAAACCAATAATTTTATAACCATTTTGTTTTCAGCCTCTTGATTATCCTTCAAAATGATAATAATAATAATAATAATAATAATAATAATAATAATAATAATAATAATAATATCCTTCCATTTCGTCCGTCTTTTATTACAATTTTTATTTATCTAAAAGCTCTTCATGCATAATTATTTTACAATGCGTTAGGAAGCTACTCTGCTGCCGTGGCACGACGGTAGAGTGATCGAGTCACGTGATTGACGCTGCTTCGATTCCTCATTGGGATCATAGTTAAAAACTACCTTGAAAGTTTTCCCTTCTCGATATATATATATATATATATATATATATATATATATATATATATATATATATATATATATATATATATATATATATATATATATATATATATATATATATATATATATATATGAAAGGATATCTAGACTTTCGATTATATCGAAAGACGAATATATCGAAAAAACTGATAATCGAAATTTTGATATATCTATAACTATAAGAATTGTTATATAATTTTACATTTAATAAAATATGACCATAACTAATCTAACTTAACATAACCAGATTTAACCTAAACTCACCTAAAATAAGTAAATTTTTATTCCAAACATTGATTATAGTTGCTTGTTGCTAAGGGATATATATATATATATATATATATATATATATATATATATATATATATATATATATATATATATATATATATATATATATATATATATATATATATATATATATATATTTTATGTCTAATCGGTGGGCAAAGGCCTGAGGCCTACCAAATTCCACCGGAGTTGGGAAAGATCTATTATCATGGTCGATGGTGGCCGACGTATCCAGACACACGGCGTTTGAAAGTATGCAAGTCAAAGGAAGTTGGGAAAACAGATGAAGGGAGTGTGTTCCAGACTTTACCAGTAGAGTATATGTAAGACTGAGCATAGTGGTTAAGTCTGGGGTCGGAGAGTTGGACAGAGAAAGGATGAGAATGTGTAGAAAGGCGTGTCGCACGAGCTCTTCTCAATGGAGGAGGTATGCAACGAGAGAGTTCAGAAGAGCAGTGTCCGTTGTAATAGCGATAGTAAAGAGAGAGTGACGCAACAATTCGACGGGCAGAAAGAGATTGAAGAGAGTTAGTAAGAGCAGGAGAGTTGATGAGACGAAATGCCCTTGACTCCACCTTCTCTAAGAGAGCTGTATGTGTGGAACCACCCCAGATGTGCGAAGCATACTCCATACAGGGACGAACAACACCCCTATACAGAGCAAGCAACTGGGGTGGCGTGAAGTAATTCTGAAGGCGCCTCAGAACACCCAACCTCTTAGAAGCTTGTTTAGAAAGAGAAGTAATGTGATATTTCCAAGAAAGATCACGAGAAAAAGAAACACCAAGAATATTAAGGACAGATGAAGGCTTGAGTTGTGTGTTTTCGAAGAAGATATCATAGTTGTGTGGAAGATTGTGTCGAGTGGAGAGATGGAGGAACTTTATATATATATTATATATATATATATATATATATATATATATATATATATATATATATATATATATATATATATATATATATATATATATATATATATATATATATATATATATATATATATAAAGAGATTGTAAATAAACAAGTATATTACATAGCTTTTTATAAATACATAAAGTTATAAAATATGGATTATAAATTCTTTCCCACATTCATCCCTTTTCTCTTGAGTCAGCAAAAAAAAAAAAAAAAAAAAAAAAAAAAAAAAAAAAAAATCATACATGAAGATGTGATCGTAAATAAACGTACAAGTTTACATATGCACGTAAACCTATAAGTTTACATATGCACGTATGGGATATATGAGATGCAGGCAAATATTTTAATGTTATTCTTAACAACATTGTTATGTAGAAGGGTTCTTGCGGTTATATATTATTCATTCTTTTGTATTTTTTAAAATTTTATTTTAGTTACCCATTTTTACTTATTTCTTATGTAATTTAATTTATGTATTTTTATTATTTGTTATATTTCTATTCAAAGTTTTTATATTATTTATTTTTTTAATATTTTATTTTAGTTATTCTTTTATTTTACTTGTTTTTCTTATATATATATATATATATATATATATATATATATATATATATATATATATATATATATATATATATATATATATATATATATATATATATATATAATATATATATATATATATATATATATATATATATATATTATATATATTTTAAATTAAAAAAATTTTAATAATTCTTTTTTTTATTTTTTTTAAATAATTTTTATTTATATTTTTACTGTGTATTTGTTATATTTATATTCATTTTTATTTTTTTATTTTTTATTTATTTATTTTTTTTTAATTTTCTTCTTAGTTAAACTTTTAGATTTTAATTCATGTATAATTTTATTTATTTAGAATTTATTTTTGTTAAGTTTTAATGTGATATTATTTTTCGGTTGCTTTTATACATTTTTATAATATTTTTGAAAACATTTTTTTTTTTAAATATAATTTTATGGTTTTATATTTTTCGTTTATTTATTATGTTCTCTTTTTAAGTTTTCATTTAAATTTAATTTATATTTCTCGAGTTTTTTATTTTTATTTTTATTTTTGATATTTTCTGCGTAGAAATTTTTATTAAATTTTCATTTTTAAATGTTTATTTAAATAAGTTTATCATATATATATATTATATCACACACACACAACATATATATATAATATATATATATATATATATATATATATATATATATATATATATATATATATATATATATATATATATATATTATATATATATATATATATATATATATATATATATACTTCTATTGAGGATTCGAACCCTGATCTCTAAGATGATAAGACAATGCACTAACGAACACACCACGACGGTACAAAAAAGGAATCTCATTGGAAATGCTCATGATTAACCGCCATGACAACAATACCAAAGGACTCCTCCGACTGCGCCCGGGTATGGGGTAGTGGACCAGTTCTATCCTCAAAGACCTGCAGAGCAATATATAAGTATAAATACCACATAATCCGTAGAATAAATATATATATATATATATATATATATATATATATATATATATATATATATATATATATATATATATATATATATATATATATATATATATATATATATATATATATATATATATATATATATATATATATATATATATATATATATATATATATATATATATATATATATATATATATATATATATATATACGCAAAATAGTAATTTTAAAGCTTTGCCTAGATACAATTGTGAAGCTGTAAAAAGTTAGCGTAACGTTCCTTTATTAGAGGAAATTCAAATTTTCATTTTAAAGTTAAATTCAATTTGACCTAATATAATTTTCAATTACCTTTTCAACTCAGTTGGAATGTGATTTAAAAAAAGAAATAATTTCCACGCACTTTCTTTAATGTGTAAATTAAGTATTTCCCTCACCCCCCACATTGTACATTTTATTATTATTATTATTATTATTATTATTATTATTATTATTATTATTATTATTATTATTATTATTATTATTATTATTATTTTCATTTATTTTTATTATTTTAGTGCTCTTTTCCGACTGTTTTAATTTTATTATTTTAACTTTTATAGTTAGGTAATGTATTATTATTATTATCATTATTATTATTTTAGTTTTATTTTCGGACTGTTTTAATTCTTATTACCTTAGCGCTTTTATAGTTAATTTATTATTTTTACTTATTATTATTATTATTATTACTATTATTATTATATATTATTATTGTTCATTATTACTATTATTATGATTATTATTATCATCATCTTAACATTCATTTTGTTCATATTGTAAATTGTTTTTATTGTTTTTTTTAGTGCTATGTTAGGACTGTTTAATTCTATTTTTTTTTTTCATTTTTATAGTTATTTATATAATACAGTACTTTTTTTTAATATCATTGTAAGTAATTTTATATGTGTTTTCATCGTTTTCATCTAGGCCTCTAGGGGATTTCCTTAACCCTCCTTCGTATAGGTCAATCACACGTTACCCATAGCTACCTCATCTCGCAAGAGGAACCTATACGATTTGTTTGCTTTGCCCTTTTGATACTTTCCTTTCGGTACATCATATCCTGGATTGGTTGTCCTGCTTTTCAGCCCTCCAGACGGAGGTATTTCCCAGATTTTGTGTGCCATCTCCTTTGGGGACCGTCTACCTTACTTATCTTATCAGAATCGTTATCGTTTCGAAATGACGTCATGTTTACTTTTTTTGGTGGCTTGCACTTGACGTGCAAAATTTTACCGTCTTAAATCGTTTGTCCTTTCTTTTTGTCTACGTGTCTTTCGTGGTTGTTGTTCCCTAATTAAGTCTTGCCGAATTCCGGTGAGTAATGAGGCCTTTACAGCTACTAAGACAAAAAAATTTAAAAATTATAATAATATTTTAATATTATTATAGTTAATTCATATATTATCATAAAATCTTTTTTTTTTTTAATGGTATTAAAATTAATAAATATATTTTCTTCTTAAAACTACTTAATATTTTAGTTTAATAATACTATTAACAATTTGTACATTTTTATATTTAATTTTTAAATATATATTATATATATATATATATATATATATATATATATATATATATATATATATATATATATATATATAATATATAATATATATATATATATATATATATATATATATATATATATATATATATATATATATATATATATATATATATATATATGAAGTTCTTCCTCCTCTTTTTTACTTCTATTTTGTTGGTTTCTTTTCGATTTTATTTTTATTTTACGTTTTCTCTCCTCTCCGTTTTCTTTTATTTTGTTTTTTTTGTTTTTCTTCTGTTTTTGGTATTATTTTTTTTCTTGTTCTTTTCGTTGTTTTTTTTCATATTTTGTTTATGTTTATTTCCATTCTTTACGTACGCGTTTATGTATGTATACATTTTTTAGATTATTTCAGAGGGGTAGGTGGGTGGGAGCCGATTCATTTCTCCACGGATATTCGTATCAGATCCTTATCTGGGTATCTTGGCTGTGGCTTGCACCGTCCTTTTTGTGGTGTGTAAAGTGCACTGCCTAGCGTCGGGTTGGTCCTTTATCCCTGACCCTTCTGGATCACCAATAATAAAAGGTGCCGCGCTACCCTGCGTGGACTTCCACGTACAAACTTCATGGACTTGACATCTATGGAAGGGGACCATTTAATTTAATATAATATGAAAGTACAATTAAATATGCCTCGAAATCTCACCGTCTCTTTGGTTACTAAATCGGAAACGAATTTTTGGATCTATGGTTTTGGACAATTCTTTAGGATCTGACGCCTTGATGTCCCCCTTACCTACGCTTGAGGGGCTTCTGCCTTTCTCCCGGAACGTCTGTCTGGCAAGCCTATCTCTCTTCAGGTTCCCAAAAAGCCCTCTTTGTTTTTTTCAGACGAGAGGCCAGTGACGTTCACGTATCTTTCAAGCCGCAGATGCCATGAACCTTCCTCCTGGTATTCCTGGTATTATTATCATTATTTTTATGTTCACGCACGTTCTTCAACGCCCCTGACCGATCAGAGTGTTATCAAGATAAATAATATTTATGTATTTTCTAACTTCCCAGTGATTTCATACCCCGGCAGTTTTTACAATACCTCCAATGGAACGATTTATGCTGATGATGTCAAATTCCTAACATCCCAGGAAATCTTGGAAGACTTACAAGGAGTTCTTTCCGGTGACGGAGGTGTATTGCTTCTCTCAAAGAAATATACTCCCAACGTCCTGAATGCCCATTTGTTGCTCACTTTAAGTATGCCTTACCCTTCTTCCAGTGTCAAAATAGGTTTTTGTAAATATTCAGTCTGAATCTACGTCCCTCGACCTCGAGGATGCTTTCACTGTCACAAATTTGGCCACCCTCAAAAGTTTTGTCGTGGGACCTCTAAAGTGGTGGAAGTTTCCATGTGCCCTGTCCTAACCCACCTTCGTGTCTGAATTGCAAGGGGGCTCTTCACACTGTTCCCCTGGATCATCGGTTGTCATCTGATCTGGGAGACTCATTTGTTTTTAAATCGGAAGGTTTTGTTCATATTTCTTTAACGATGGAGGTTCGATTTACCAGATTTGATTTTTAATTCACTCAATTGATTTTGATGTTTTCTTTCCTGGTTGTTAGGATTTACCCTTGGTTCGACTTTCCCAGCCAGTAATAGCTACTCTTGACCGCTAGGACGACGCTGTACAAATAATTCATATATATATATATATATATATATATATATATATATATATATATATATATATATATATATATATATATATATATTATATATATATATATATATATATATATATATATATATATATATATATATTTATATCTCAGTAAAAACTTTATTGACGCTATGCCCATTTGCACAAAGGAGCAAGATAATATCACTTCACAAATTACCTTTAAAAATCCTCGTTGAAAATTTGGAGCAGAACATTTAAGAAAACCTTTTTTTTTTTGCTTTTCTTTTTCTTGTCAAATTGTTTTAAGAGGTGAGGGAGAAGAGGTCGATCGTTTTCTTATTTGTAACAATAATAATAATAATAATAATAATAATAATAATAATAATAATAATAATAATAATAATAATAATAATAATAATATAATAATAATAATAATAATAATAATAAGAAGAAGAAGAAGAAGAAGAAGAAGAAGAAGGATAATTAAAATAATAATGATAATAAGGAAGATAATGATCATAGTAATAATACTAATAATGATAATAATAATAATAATAATAATAATAATAATAATAAAAATAGTAATAATAATAATAAAAAATAATAATTTATAAATAATAATAATAAGTAAAAAAACCACAAATAACAACAACGTATATATATATATATATATATATATATATATATATATATATATATATATATATATATATATATATATATATATATATATATATATACACATACACCACACACACACACACACACACACACACACACACACACACACACACACACACACACACACACACACACACACACACACTCAATGACATTAGAGATCAAATTTTCAACTATGAACCTTAACGCTTTCACACACACATACAATTACACATACACAAACATACACACACACGAACGTACACACTGACGAACACTCATGCATATGCAGATAAGGAATCTCATTTGATTCTATTTGATGGTCTTTGAATCAGATACTTTGATTTAACGGTTCATTTGCTGCGACATCTGCTTTCCATGTTTACTCTTATTTGTTTGTGTCCTTAATACATTATTATTATTATTTCTATCTCTTCTTATCATTCATTATTATTGTTTATTTCTTTCTCTGTCTTCTTTCTTTATCTCTTTTTATTTCTTTATATCATTCATTATTATTGTTTACTTCTCTCTTTCTATCTCTTTATTTCTTTCTATCATTCATTATAATTATTCTCTCCATCTTTCTCTTTTTATTTTTTTCTATCATTCAATATTATTGTTTATTTTTCTCTCTGTCTTCCTTCTCTATCTCTTTTTATTTCTTTCTATCATTCATTATTAATATTATTTCTCTCTGTGTTTCTACCTTTATCTCTATTTATTTCTTTCTATCATTCATCATTATTATTATTTCTCTCTATCTTTCTATCTCTTTTTATTTATTTCTATCATTATTATTATTATTATTATTATTATTATTATTATTATTATTATTATTATTATTATTATTATTATTATTATTATTTTTCTATCTTTCTATCTTTATTTTCTTTTAATCATTCATCATTATTGTTTATTTCTCTCTCTGTCTTCCTTCTCTATCTTTTATTATTTTTCTATCATTCATTATTATTATTCTCTCTCTGTCTCCATATCTTTACCTTTTTTTTATTTCTATCATTCGTTATTATTATTATTTCTCTGTCTCTATCTCTCTTTTTTTCTATCATTCATTATTATTGTTTATTTCTCTCTCTGTCTTTCTATCTCTATCTCTTTTTATTTATTTTTATCATTCATTATTATTGTTTATTTCTCTGTCTCCCCATCTCTATCTCTTTATTTATTTTTTTCTCTTTTTTTTTTTTTTTTTTTTTTTTTCTTTCTTTCTTTTTTTTTTTTTTTTTTTTTTTTTTTTTTTCTTTTTTTTTCTTTCATCTCTATCATTGATTACAATTGTTTATTTCTCTGTCTATCTCCCAATCTCTCTCTTTCTATCTCTATCTCTTTTTAGTTCTTTCTATCTCACTATCTAGCTCTTTCTTTTTTCTTTCTATATCTTTATTTTTCTTTTTCTTTCGTTATCTATTATGGATTATATTTTTTCTCTCTCTTACTCTATCTCACTATCTCTTCATTTCTTTTTTCTTTATCAGGAATTATTCTTGTTTTTCTCTTTCTCTATCTCTCTATCTCCCTATCTCTTTATTTATCTCTTTTCTATCATGCTTTACTAGTATTTCTTTCTCTTTTATCTATTTTTCTTTCTTTATCATATATTATTGTATCTTTCTCTCTTTCTATCTCCCTCTCTTTTCTCATTATTCTTTCTCTCTTTATATCTATTTTTTGTTTATATTCCTCTCTTTGCCTCTCTTTCTTATATTCTTTCATTTTCTAACTCTTGGTAATTATATCTCGATTTACCCCTCTTTGGTTTCCACTTTATCTCTATTCGCATACCCTCTCTCTCTCTTATCTATCTATCTATCTATATGTCCCTATCACCGTTATTTATTCTCCATTTTTCTGATTTTTTTTCTCATTCTCTCTATTACCCATCGTTAACTATCTCTCGATCCAACTCTTAGTTATTTCTCCATCGTATTTCTTTATTCACTCCCTCTCTCGATCTAACTCTTAGTCATTTCTCCATCATATTTCTTTATTCACTCCCTCTCTCGATCTAACTCTTAGTCATTTCTCCATCATATTTCTTTATTCACTCCCTCTCTCGATCTAACTCTTAGTCTTTTCTCCATCATGTATCTTTATTCAATCTCTCTCACTCTGCTCTACTCTTTCTATCTATCTTTCTATCTACGTCGATCTTGGTCCATCTCTCTCTCTATCTATCTATCTATCTATCTATCTAGGTAAATTTGTATTTTTATTGTAATTTTATTGTATTTTTTAACCATATTATGTACTATGTCTACGAAATAAAGAATTAAAGTCTAAAGTCTATCTATCTGTCCATCTTTATCTCTATCACTCTTATTTATTCTTTCTCTATCTCTATATATGGTATAAAATATAGATTTTTCCGATTTTTTTCATATCCAATAATGGTATAAATTATGTTTTGTGTCATATGGTGTAGAATATAAATTTTTCATGTTCGCATGATATAGAATATTGGTTTTGTGTCATATGATATAGAACTATTGATTTTTTGTCATATGGTATAAACTATAAATTTTTCATGTCATTTCGTATAAAATGTAGATTTTTTTATCATATGTTCTAAAATATAGTTTTTTTGGTCATATGATATAAAATATAGATTTTTTGTCATATAGTATAGAATAAAGATTTTTTATGTCATTTGGTATAAAATATGGATTTTTGTCATATGGTATAAAATATTTTTTTTTCATATTGTATAGAATATATAGATAAAATATAGATTTTGTCATATGGTATAGAATATAGATTTTTTGTCATTTGGTATAAAATATATATAGATTTTTATGTCATATGGTATAAAATATAGATTTTTGTCATATGGTATAAAATATAGATTTTTGTCATATGGTATAGAATATAGATTTTTTGTCATATGGTATAAAATATAGATTTTTTGTCATATGGTATAGAATATAGG
>SEYY01001289.1:70000-75000 GCA_009176605.1 Armadillidium nasatum | reverse complement strand
TATATATATATATATATATATATATATATATATATATATATCAGAGGTGGGCGCGCAAATTTTAAAATTTAGAGCGCAAACTCAAAAGCGCAAATTTTAAAAATTTTGTCCGCAAATGCAAAAGCGCACATTTTTTCAAAAATTTAGTCCGCAAATGCAAAAGCGCACATGTCCGCAAATAAAAAAAAAAAAAAAAAAAATTTTTAAAGCGCAAATTTTGAAGCAAAAAAAAAAAAAAAAAAAAAAAAAAAAAAAAATTTAGCGCTAGGATGTAAAGATGAATTATTTTTAAAATTTTATTTGATAAATGCAAATATATAACAAAAAATGAGAAAGAATTTATTATTATTTATTCAGCCATCTATGATCTCTTCCTCCTCGTAGCTCTCCTCTTGCATTCTGAAAAGGGTCATATTCCCTTTCATGAAAATAAATTTTTCAAAATTGCTGGATGCAATGGCTGCCCTCTTTGGTCTTAGAATGTCAGAGCCTTGACTAAACAACTTCTCCACGGCCGCTGAGCTGGGTAATGGGGTATTATACTTCATAAACAAGTCCACCCAGACCTCTTGGTATTCACATGGAAAAAGGTTCCTATAGTGAGAGGGGTAATGTGGTGAATATTTACTGCAGCCAAGCTATCCATGGTTTTTCCCAATTTCTTCTCCAGAGGTGTCTGCTAGTATGGGGCCTTCAGTTTCTGAAAAATTTAGAAAATGGTATCAAGAACTCAAATCTTTTTTAAGTTTCATTTGAACATTATGTCAGTGTATTATGTATATATATATATATATATATATATATATATATATATATATATATATATATATATATATATATATATATATATATATATATATATATATATATATATATATATATATATATATATATATCATCATCATCATCATCATCACCGTCCAAACCGGTAGGCTGACGCCTGTCGGGTGCTACTCCTCCAAAATTTTCTCCACGCATTTCTGTCCTCAAACATTCGGTTGTCTTCCACCTTTTCCAGTGTCTTTTTCCTTCGTTGTATGGCTTCTTCTACCGCCTCCATCCATCTCTTCCTTGGTCTTCCCGCCGGTCTCCTTCCTTCTGGTCTCCATTCCAGCATCTCTCTCAGTCTCTCTCCCTCCCCCATTCTCTTCACGTGACCAAACCATCTCAGTTGGTTTCTTTCTATGCATTCAAAAATTGATTCCACCCCAAGTTTCTCTCTCACCAGTTCACTCCTCATTCTATCTCTCAGTGATATATATATATATATATATATATATATATATATATATATATATATATATATATATATATATATATATATATATATATATATATATATATATATATATATATATATATATATATATATATATAGGTTAAGAGATGCTTAAAGTTTGTTCTAAATTATAAAAATAGCTCACCTTAAATGGGTCCATTTCAGATTCATTCCCATCACCTTCAGTGCCTTGATGTGGAGGAGTAAAATTCGATGCAATATTACACTTTATTTCCTCCAATATCCTCGTCTTGACAGCTGGATACTTCCCCTCATTTAACCTATGTGCCACTCCGAGTTTGAAGTGAGGTGAGGGTGCAGAGCTGTTGCCATAAGTAAATCACAATCATCAAAAATCCTGCTGAACCTCGGTTCAAATCCCTTTTCTTTCCCTTTGTTTGGCTTTGGCTGCTTTAGTAAGTAGTTGACTAAGCTTTTGGCATAGTTAAGTTTTTTCACCTCTCGTTGCAATTCCACGAGATTGTCCTTGAGGAGGAAGAGGTTAGGCAATAGAACCCCCGCGTACGCATTCTTCTCATCCTGCAACATATGCAGCCTAACAGCAATAGGCGTAATTATTTCGATGTACTCGGCAATTACCTCCTTGTCAGTTTTATTAAATATTGGAAGACAAGGCTTTTGTTCCATACAAATAAACCAATAAACAAAAAATATTCAATAAACCATATATATATATATATATATATATATATATATATATATATATATATATATATATATATATATATATATATATATATATATATATATATATATATATATATAATATATATATATATATATATATATATATATAAACAATATCTTTTATTATCGAGGACAATTTGATATTTCTTAAATATCGATATTTTTTTTTTATATGTCGGCATTCCTAGTTTAAGTATTAACTTTTAATTAGCAGAAAGAGTAATAAAATTTGGCTGATTAAATAAGAAACTGAAATATAAGCCCAAAATTGTTTTTTATTAAGAAAAATGATGAAGCGCAAATTGGTAAGCGCTAATTTCAAAAAACTTCCGCAAAAGCGCAAAATATTTTTTAAAGCGCAAATTTGCGCTTTTGCGCTCTTAAAAAAGTTGTTAAGCGCAAAATGCAAAAGCGCACATTTTCGAAATTTAGCGCAAAACGCAAAAGCGCAAAAAAAAATTTTAAAGCGCAAATTGCGCTTTTGCGCTTTTGCGCTCTCATTTGCGCTTATGCCCACCTCTGATATATATATATATATATATATATATATATATATATATATATATATATATATATATATATATATATATATATATATATATATATATATATATATATATATATTATATATATATATATATATATTATGCGAATTGTAGATCAAGAGTGAGGGTGAAGAGAGAACTATCGGATTGGTTTAGCATAGGAGTGGTATTGAGACAAGGTTTGTAATATCTCCATGTTATTTAATCTATTGATGAATGGTTTACTTAGAAAAATGGAGAGAGAAGGGAAGAGTATTACGTTGAGAAATATGGAGGGTGAATGTGAAGTGAATGTTTTTTCTTTTGCAGATGATGCGGCATGTGTTGGTGGCAGAATCTGGAGAAAAGATGAGAATACTTGTGAGAGAGTTTGAAGGGGAAATGTGCAAACACGAGATTGAAATTCATCCAGCGAAGAATAAAGTTATGAGGATTGGAGGTGGGGATGAGGAAATGTGGAGGGAGGAATTGGTTTGTAGAAGTGTGAGAATGGAAACTTGAGGAGGTGAATGAATTCAAATATCTAGTATGTTGGGTGGAAGGTAAGGGTTGGACGGAAAAAGAAAAAAGAACAGAGTGGTAGAAGGAATGAAAGTATTGGGGGGCCTAAGAAAAGTATGGAAGAAAGGAAAAATATCGAAAGAAATAAAGATAAGAATGTTTGAATGTATGTGTTCACCTTCTGTATTGTATGGGTGTGAAACATAGATGATAAGTGCTCGGTCGAGAAAAAGTTTCAATGTCTTTGAGATGAAAGATTTGAGAGCGATATATAAATTGAGAAGGATTGATATGATTAGAAATGAAAGAATAAGGGAGATGTGTAAATGGAAGAAGGGTGTAATTGATAGAGAGGAGGAGGATGTGCTAAAATGTTTTGGACATATGTGAAGAATGAATGAGGACAGAATGGTGGGCAAGGTACTTAGATTCCATGTGGATAGAGGTAGGGATAGGGGAAGGCCGAAGTGGAGATGGATGGATGGAGTGAGAGAGATTTTGATGGAAGGAATTTGAGTTTAGAAGAGGGTAGAAGATTTTTGGAGACAGAGAGAGATTAAGGGCGGTGGTGAAAGGGATTGGTTGTAAGGGAATTGTGGCCGCATCCGAATCCGCAAATTAGAAAAAATGACATCCGATCCATCACTAGATTAAATGCTTGAATTTATAATTGGATGAAGAGATAAGTAAAGACTTAGGAGGAGCGAACATTTTTGAAATTATTTTTCTTTTTGAAATAAAATATTTAATCTTTAAGACACCACCACCAAATTTGGGGAATGTTCATTACTGGGCGAGATACGTATTTTTACATTCTTTTAAAATTTCTGTAGTGAAAAAATTTTGGCACTAATTTTTTATTCAACTTTTTTTTTTTGGCCGATCAAACCCAAATTTTTAGAGACACTGCAGGAAGAACAAATATAAAAAAATTATTGGGCACTTTTTTTTTAATTAGGTCCCTAAAAGAAAAATAGTCAAAATAGTTTCCACAAAATTTTTCTAAAAAATTCATTTTTCAATTTTTTTTCCAAAGATGACGTAAAAATAAATAAATACATAGATTGGGGGCATGACAACTTTATGTCCGTGTTGTTATCCAATGAGAACAGTAGAGCCCGTGTTTATCATCGGCCAGACTGTGATCCACTAGATCCACGTTATGTTGGGGGGCACTGTAAAGCACCCAGATTCGTTGATGGTGTGGGGTTTTATTTTTCAAGCAGGGGGTTGGGGAAGCTTATAGTGGCTTCCCAAGAACATAAAAATTAACAAAGAGTTATACCTGGAGCTATTGTATGACCATTTACCAGAATCCTTTGAGATGGCCCAGGATGAAGTCTTCCAACAAGATAGGGCACCAGCCACTCTGCCAAATAGGTCACAACATGGCTAGATGACTACAATATTCCTTATAAAAAAGGATTGGTCAGGTAATTGTCGTGATATAAATCCCATTGAAAATCTTTGGCACATTATTAAGAAGGACATACAATGGAAGGATGTAAGCTCTATTACGAAGCTGGAGCAGGCTCTCAGGCACTTCTGGGATAGCCTCTCACATAATACTCTTAAAAACCTGTCACTCTCCCTCCCCAATCATCTTCAAGTTATAATAGATAGAAATGTTCACCCAACTAAGTATTTATTTAAAAAGGTTTGATCCATCTCTCATAGTACTGTACAATAACTATTTTTACATTTTTTTTCACATCAAAAACAAAGTGGCTCAATACTTTTATCTTCAGTATATATTATATATATATATATATATATATATATATATATATATATATATATATATATATATATATATAATATATATATATATATATATATATATATATATATATATATATATATATATATATATTTATATATATATATATATATATAAATAAATCACTTTAACATGAGTATACATACAACTTTTTGCAGCGAATTACTATGAAATTACCAAATAATAA
>SEYY01001289.1:62500-65000 GCA_009176605.1 Armadillidium nasatum | reverse complement strand
CTAAGCTTTAATCTTATAAAATTAAATAAATTTAGTGAATGAACGCTTATAAAATGTTGAAAATTGGCTCCAATTTAATAATTCTTAAAGTTTTGATTAGTGCTTCTTTCGGTCAATATACAAAATCAACAGTCTGTTCCCCAATTCAACACTTTTTAAGTCCACCCCTCCCTCCCCCGCCAAGTCATCACTTTTAGGCCAATACCCAATATCAATACTTTTAAATTAATCATCCCAGTGAGCACATTCTGATCACAGGTTTGTATATTCCTAGCTAGTCCGAAAATAATTCTAAGCCCTTCGAAGTGCAACTATACGTCCAGCCAACTATTATTATATAATCGAGAGAAGTTTTGTTCCTCTCGATTATTTTTTACGTTTGGGGAACAAAAAAATGTCAGAAGAGGCAAGGTTAGGACTAATAAGAAGGATGGAATAAGGTTTCCCATAGAATTTCTCTTTATATGGCCTTCTGTATATTTTTATGATTGAACAGAATCCCTCAATGTAATTTGTCGCGTCTTCTTTCCCAGAGCACTCTTCAATTTTCTCAGTACCATCGCATCATAAAAAGAAGAAGTGTTCAATGCGTTATTTCGTAAAGGTATTCGATCAAGATTACTCCGCTGGCATCTCAAAGCACTGGTTATAGTTGTCTTTAGTTGTTGTTTGTCTGTTTATAGCGCTTTAAATAAGAGACGACCCGAAGAATTTCTTTGAAGCCATTGTTTCAGGTTGAATTTTGGTCTTTCGATCAAATCTATGAATCAAACTTTCATTCTCTTAAAAATCCGTTGCATGGAATCTTCTTCATCGGTCTCAGTGAAGGTACGGTGAAGGTCAGATCAGTGAGTAAGCTGGTCTTCATGCAACGCATTTATAACCCATCGTTACGAAAAGTTGCTAGACCAAACTGTCCACTTAAAGTAGTATATATATATATATGCAATAGAACTATGTATAATCCCAAACCTACGTGACCCTAAAAGCAATTTAAATTCGGTGTCCCTTTTCCACTAGTTCTTAGACTGCAACCACAATTTCTTCAAAATGATCTTCTCTCTCTCTCTCTCTCTGTCTGTCTCTCTCTCTCTCTCTCTCTCTCTCTCTCTCTCTCTCTCTCTCTCTCTCTCTCTCTCTCTCTCTCTCTCTCTCTCTCTCTCTCTCTCTCTCTCTCTCTCTCTCTCTCTCTCTCTCTCTCTCTCTCTCTCTCTCTCTCTCTCTCTCTCTCTCTCTCTCTCTCTCTCTCTCTCTCTCTCTCTCTCTCTCTCTCTCTCTCTCTCTCTCTCTCTCTCTCTCTCTCTCTCTCTCTCTCTCTCTCTCTCTCTCTCTCTCTCTCATTCCTGCGTATTTCCGTTTGCGTAGGATCTTAATAAGCATGTTGCAAAGATTTTTCAATTTATGGACACATTCAATAAAGTTTTGTCAGATCTTTATTAACATTTCTCATCTCAAAAATACCGGATTTTGAATGGTAAGATACGCACCCATATTTATTTGAGACAGAGTTAGAGGTAACTGACAAGGAAAGATAATAGAGTACCTCTTCTTCCAAAAAATACATTCCAGAATGTTTCTACATTCGAAGAAGCGTACAGGTTTGGTAAGAAGGTATATTGTTCTAACTCACACACACACACTCGCAAGCACGCACGCACGCACGCACGCACGCACGCATGCATGCATGCGCGAACCCACCCACCTAACTCATCTACGCACATACGCACACACACACCCAAGACACACACACCACATAATAAATATATATATATATATATATATATATATATATATATATATATATATATATAATATATATATATATATATATATATATTATATATAATATTAATAAACTATGTCACGTATTTAATTTCAGCCTTATAATTACATATGTTAGATGTATATAAAATACCAAAATATAACAAAATTCATGAAAGAGAAAATTGATTTTCATTTAATTAACTTTTTACTCTCCCAGATACTCTCACTCCTCTCTCTCAGCTCTTCTCCTTCCCTCTTTCAACCTAATACCGAGTAATCCAAAATTGTCAGTGGCAATCCAGACCACTGGAGATATTGAAACATATTCCCTTCATTGGTGGCGAGTGTAATCTGCTATAAATTATTTATAGATGAATGTAGGTGTAATTGGGGAGTTGGGGGATTCGTGTAAGTGGGGTAGGGGATTAGAGAGAGTTGGGGGATTCGTGTAAGTGGGGTAGGGGATTAGAGAGGGTTGGGGGGATTTTGTGTAAGTGGGTAGGGGTAATTTTAGAGTTGAGGGGTGATTCGTTTAAGTGGGGTAGGGGTAATTGGAGAGAGTTGGGAGGATTCGTGTAAAGTGGGGTAGGGGTAATTGGAGAGAGTTGGGGGAATTCGTGTAAGTGGGGTAGGTGTAATTAAAGAGAGTTGGGGGGATTTCGTGTAAGTGGGGTAGGTGTAATTGGAGAGTTGGGGTGATTCGTGTAAGTGGGGTAGGTATAATTGGAGAAAGTTC
>SEYY01001289.1:45000-57500 GCA_009176605.1 Armadillidium nasatum | reverse complement strand
TAAAATATTTCCCCCAAAAGGGAAAAGGAACGAAACGCCAAACTACAAAAGAGAATTTAAAAAATAAAAATAAAAAAAAACGTTAGAAATTAAATATTTTTCTTTGCTTTACGAATATTATTCAAAGTTTAGTTCTTGCCTCTTTCATCTCTTCACCTTTAATATTTTATACATTCATCTTTATCATTTCTGTTTCTCTTGATTTATTTTTTTTCTCATTTATCTCTTTTTTTTATTTCTATCTTTTTCATTTCTTTGTTTCTTGTTTTATCTCTTCTCCTTTATCACCTTATTTCTCCTCATATTCTTCTTTATAATTTCTATTTTGTTTCTCTTGTTTTATCTCTTCTTTATCTGCTGATTTCTTCTTACATCCATCTTTACCATTTCTTCTTTGTTTTTTTGTTTTGTTTTGTTTTATCTCTTCTCTTTTAACACTTTATTTCTTGTTATCGCCATATATATCATTTCTTCTTTATTTTTCTTTATCTCTTCCACTTTATCATCTTATTTCTTTTTTATCCATCTTTATCTTTTTTATTTGTTTCTTCTTTTATTTCTTCTCCTTTTTCACCTTATTTCTTCTTTTATCCATCTTTTTCATTTCTTTTTTGTATATTGTTTTATTTCTTTTCCCTCATCACTTTATTTCTTCTTACATCCATCTTTATCATTTCTTTGTTTTTTCTTTACCTCTTCTCTTTTGTCACCTTATTTCTCCTTTTATTCATCTTTATAATTTTTTATTTGTTTATTGGTTTGTTTTTTCTCCTTTATCACCTTATTTCTGCTTATATCCATCTTTTTCATTTCTTCTTTGTTTCTCTTCTTTTTTCTTCTTTTCTCTTTTACCACCTTATTTCTTATTATATCCATCTTTAATATTTAGTTGATTTTTTTTGCTTTATCTCTTCTCTTTTATCACCTTTTTTTTATCTCCATCTTTTTTTATTTCTTCTTTGTTTCTTGTTTTGTCTCTTCTTTATCACATCTTTTTCATTTCTACTTTGTTTGTTTTATCTTTTCTTTAACACTTTATTCTTATTTCATTTTTATCCTTCTTTGTTTTTTATCTCTTTTCTTTTGTCACCTTCGTTCTTCTTTTATCCATCTTTGTCATTTTTTATTTGTTTCTTGTTTTATTTCATCTCTTTTAACGTTTTATTGTTATCTTTATTCATTTCCTCGTCTTTAACATTTTATCTTTTCATCTTTATATTTTCCTTTTTAATTCTCTTCTTTTATCTCTTCTCCTTTAGCACTTTAATTTTTATACAAAATTGTTTCTGTATTTGTTTCATTTATTCACCTTTCAACATTTTATCTCTTCATCTTTATCAAATCTTCATTCCTCTTCATCTTTATTATTTCTCTTTTAATGTTTCATTTTTCTTTTTTTATTTCTCTTGTTTCATCTCTTGACCTTTAACATTTAATCTTTTTATAGTTTCTTTATTCCTCATATTTTATCTCTTCATCTTTGTCATCTCGCTTTTATTTCCACACTTCATTTCTTTTTCATTTCTTACGTTCCATATCTTCCCTTTAGTATTTTATTTCTTCACCTTTATCATCTTTATCATTTCTACTTTATTCCTCTTATATATTCATCTTTACCATTTCACCTTTTTCTCTTTGTTTTGTTTTTTAACTTTTCATGTTTCACTTCTTCGTTTTTAACATATTACTTTTTCGTTTTTATCATTTCTTTTTATTTCTTCATCTATGTCATTTCATCTTTATTTCAGTGTTTTATTTTGTGAAACATTTTATTTAACTTTTTAAACATTTTGTTCATTTTTTTATTTCATCTCTTCATCTTTGTCATTTCACCTTTATATGAATGTTTCATCTCTTTTTTCCTAATCTTGTATGTTTCATTTCTTTGACTTTAACATTCTATCTCATCTTTTTCATTTCTTCTTTATTCTTCATGTTTATCTCATCGTCTTTGTCATTTCATCTTTATATTTAAACTCTTCTTTATTATTTCTTTATTGTACATCATATTTTCTCTTTTCATCTTTACCATTTCTCCTATATTTTTCTTCTTTCTTTTCGTCATCTTTTCAATTTCATCTTTATTTTTATGTTTTATATGTTTATTTTTCTTTCTGTATTACTATATTTCAACGCGTCGTCTTTATCTCAATGTTTCATCCATTCATCTTTATTATTTTTCATCTTCTTTCTATATAACTTTTTCAGGTATTCGTCTTTATAACTCATGTTTCGGTCATCTTTATTGTTTCATCTCCTTTTTCTAATTTCCTCTTTATAGGATTTTTCGTGATTTAGTTTAATTTCTTCATCTTTCTAACACCTTTCATCACTATATTCTATATTCATTTTCTTTCATCTTTGCTTTTCCTCATTTTAACTTTCATAGCTATTTTTTTTATTCGTTCATCTTTATAATTTTTTACGTTGTTATTTCATCTTTATCTATTTTATTATTCTACTATAATTATTTCATTTTTATTACTTGATACAGTTTTATCTGCTCTTTTCATACTCTCTCTACCTCCCTCCCTACTCTCTTTCTCCCTCCCATACTCTTCATCCCTCCCCTCCCTACTCTCTCTCTCTTTCCTTCCCATCCTATCTCTCACCCTCCTCTCTTACTCCCTCCTCTCTCTCCCCCTCAATCCCTCTCTCCCTCCCATCTTTCCTCCCTCTCTTCCATCTCTCCCCTCCCTCTCCCTCTCCTCCTCCCTATCTCTCCTCCTCCTTCTCCCTTCTCCCTCCCTCTCTTCTCCTCTCCCCTCTCTTCCCCTCTCTCCTCTCTCCCTCTCTACCTCTCTAATGTTATTGTTCATTTTTCTTCTACTCTCCTTTGTTAATTATTCATCTTTATCTTTCAGTTTGCTCCTTCCATTTATTCTTCTTTATTTGTTACTTCACCTTTTAGTATTTTTTTCATCTTTTTATATTTAATATACACTTTTATGTTTCTTTATATTTATCAGTTCATCTTTATCATTAGACCTTCATCTACATCCTATTTTCTTTATTCTAACTTCTTTTTAAATATATATGTTTTAAATTTTCATCTTTATCAGCTGCTTGCTTGTTGGTTCATCTTTAGAATGAATTAAACATGAAATAACTTTAATACTTTTCTCAAAGTTTTCTTGAAGTTTCCTTTAACTTTGCTTGAAGTTTTCTTGAAGTTTTTTGAAGTTTTCTTGAAGTTTTCTTGAACTTTTTCTTCTTTTTCGGCACGAAACTATTTAAAATCTCAACTATCTTTAACTATCGCCATCATTTTTAATTAATAACCTAAAAAAACGTATTAACCTCTCCCTCTCCTATTTAGCATTTATACTCTCCCCTACATTATAACCCTTATACCTCCCTCCCACGTACGCAACCCCATACTCCCACCCCCACCTTCTCTTTTGTGTGTAATCCTTTCTTAAGAAATAATATTGCTACTATCAACGCTTTTGAAGATCTTGAAAATGGTGGGAAGATTTCCTCGCATCGCTAATGAGGCCTCGTCATAATAAGCCTTTATTTAAAGGGATGTTTGATTCTCTCTTCATGCTTAGACTTCTAAGGCAACATATATATATATATATATATATATATATATATATATATATATATATATATATATATATATATATATATATATATATATATATATATATATATATATATATATATGATAGAATAATTTGCTCTTATAAATAGAATCAAAATAATTTTAGGAAGGGGGTAGGGGAAGAAGGAAGTATCTGACTCCTGACATTCCCCCCCCCTTCACCTTGTAATTCACACACACACACACACACACACACATCTTACTCAATATTTTACTGTGGTCTTAGTACAATATAAATAACATTTCTACTATGAAACTCTGCACTCTCAGATGCTGTTACTATTACATATTATTATTATTATTATTATTATTATTATTATTATTATTATTATTATTATTATTATTATTATTATTATTATTATTATTATTACCAGTAGTAGTAGTAGTAGTAGATTAGTGTCTTTATCCTAAGAGAATTTCCTCTTGCTTCACGAGTTATAAATAGGGAATAAAATTTGAGAGCATTAGAGGCAACCTGGAGTATCCTAATCAACGTCCCTGTGTGTGTGTGTGTGTGTGTGTGTGTGTGTGTATGTGTATGTCCCTTATTAAAAGGGGTCAAAGTTTTGTTTGAATACTGTGTGAGGTGACACTGGAGTACATCTATCGAAACTTGGTGTCTTTATTCTAAGGAACATTTCCTCATTAGCTTCAGTTGTAGTAATAATTAAGGGTCAAGTAGTAAGCTTGAATACTAATAGAGAGGATCTTATGTGTCGTCATCCAAGAAACAATTCCCCTTGGACCTCAAGTATTATAAACATTGAAGAAAATAGAGGTGACCTTGAACCTCAAGTATTTTAAACAATGGAGAAAATAGTGGTGACTTTGAACCTCAAGTATTATAAACAATGGAGAAAATAGTGGTGACCTTGAACTTCAAGTATTATAAACAATGGAAAAAACAGTGGTGACTTTGAACCTCAAGTATTATAAACAATGGAAAAAATAGTGGTGACTTTGAACCTCAAGTATTATAAACACTGCAGAAATTAGTGATGACTTTAAACCTCAAGTGATATAAACACTGGAGAAAATAGTGGTGACTTTGAACCTCAAGTATTATAAACACTGCAGAAATTAGTGATGACTTTAAACCTCAAGTGATATAAACACTGGAGAAAATAGTGGTGACTTAGAACCTCAAGTATTATAAACACTGCAGAAATTAGTGGTGACCTTAACAATATTCTCGGGCTTGTTAACATCAAGATGTACATAGCTTAAATTTTAAAAAACTTTTTACCATTTTCAAAATATATATATATTGTAAATTTTTGAAGAGTCTCTGATGTATACTCTGCTTCCCACTATCCCAAGATTCCAATATATATATATATATATATATATATATATATATATATATATATATATATATATATATATATATATATATATATATATATATATATATATATATATATATATATACTGTATTAGAGCTATTATATTTATAAACTTAAAATGACATGATGTCACAAAAGCCGAATTAAATTATAGATTTTGAAGATTTATTTGTAAAAAAAATTTCTATCACAGAAATAGTTCAAACACTTTTTCAAAATCAACCCAATTCAAACACTTTATCACAAACAAACCAATTCAAACATTTTATTATAATCAAACCGATTCAAACACCATCACAATCAAACCACTTCAAACACCATAACAATCACACCAATTCAAACACTATCACAATCAAACAAATCCAAACACCACCACAATCAAATCAATTCAAACACCATCTCAATCAAACCAATTAGAACATAATCACAATCAAACCAATTCAAACATTTTATAGCAATCAAACCAATTCAAACACCATCAAAATCAAACAAATTCAAACACTATCACAATCAAACCAATTCAAACACCATCACAATCAAACCAATTCAAACATTTTATAACAATCAAACCAATTCAAACACTATCACAATCAAACAAATTCAAACACCAGCACAATCAAACCAATTCAAACACCATCACAATCAAACCAATTCAAACACCATCAAAATCAAACAAATTCAAACACTATCACAATCAAACCAATTCAAACACCATAAATCAAACCAATTCAAACATTTTATAACAATCAAACCAATTCAAACACTATCACAATCAAACAAATTCAAACACCAGCACAATCAAACCAATTCAAACACCATCACAATTTCAAACCAATTCAAATACCATCACAATCAAACCAATTCAAACACCATTACAATCAAACCAATTCAAACGCCATCCATCACAATCAGACCAATTCAAACACTATCGCAATCAAACATATTTCTTTTGTCTTTTCATTAAAATATGTGTGTGTGAGAGAGAGAGAGTATGTATGTGTGTGTGCGCGTGTGTATGTGTGTGAGAGCTAGCGTGCGCTTTTATTGATGTAATAAAGAAGACAGTAACTGAATATGAAAAAAAATAAAACTCGAAAAAATTTACAGTTAGCCATTTCTATTCTAAATAAATTTAGCATCAAATTTCTATTCTTATTCAGACTTTATATTTAGAATTTCATTCATTCTAATTTGGTTTAGATCGTCCCAATTCTCAGTTTGGTTTCAAGTTCCAAACTCAGATCCAAAATTATTTTCCATCTCCAAGTCAATTCGCTTTTCAAATATTAAATTCAAAGTCATTTTCAAGAGCAAAATAAAGAATATATTCATATGTATTCAAGAATATATTCAAGACAGGTAGGATCTTACAGTCTTAAAGTATTTTTTTGGGGGGTGGGGGAGGGGGAGGGGGAGAGAAACATGGAGGTAATATACTTAAGACGTGTTCGTTGGGTAATATGACTTTAAGTTTCAATATCTTAGACATTTTCTATTCGGTCAAAATCTTTCTTAGAATTTAGGTGAGCCCCATTTTCGTAATGGCTTTTTTAAGACCTTTTTATAGAGTATCTTACATATTTGTTCAACAGAATTGGTTTTCAAAAATTTTCTGAAGTTTCAGATATTTCCTAGTAATCAGATTCTTTTCAATATGGCGTCTGTATAGTCAAAGTATTTAGTTAATATATAATCATTTACTCCATCTATTTTCTGTCAAAATAGCCTGATACTGAGAATTAAAAAAAACAAAACATTATTGATAAAGTTTTTTTCTAGAATTTAATAATAATGGAGCTACTTTCCTTTACATTATATTATTTCACGAAATATTACATTGTAATGCATTATATTATTCTCTTATTTCCAATATATTAATATAATTTACAATACATTATTTCCAATAATATTATATTGTCTACCATAACATAACATTTCACAGTGTATTGCAGAAAACTCTCATTACATTTTGGAATGAAATTACCTCTCGTTAGAATAACCCCAAAATCTTATTACTCAAAACACTCGGTAAGACTTCAATTATAATAATTTTTATTCTGGTTCGATATAGTATGCAAAGTCTTGTGTTTGTTTGGGTATACAGCGTGTTTAGCGAGGATTGGTGCTTTTCGGGTGTGTTAATGTGTTCTGTATAGCGTCACAATAATTCTTTGGCTTTTACTTTTATTTGGAGTTGATATACTAAATAAATTCCTGTGTTTATTTTGGTGTGGTGTATGTTAAGGAAAGACCTGCGGTTCCCTGGGTGTATCGGTGTTGTTTTAAGTTATACAAATATTATATGCTTTATAGTTTAATTTGCACTTGAATATGTTACGTAACGTTCGGTGTGTCTTCAGGTGTGCCATATGTCGGGAAAGGTTCAGTGCATCCCTGTTTGTGTTAGGGTGGCTTGTAGTGTGTATCATTGTGGATTGTAGGGTGTGACAGTGTGGTTTGTAGGGTGTGTTAGTATGGCTTGCAAAGTGCTTAAATATTTTTTGATTTACATCTTTATTCGCAGTTGGATATGTAATATAAAGTCACGTGTCTCCTCCGATGTATGGTGTGTCGAGAAAAATTAATTCTATTTCCTGGTGTGTCAGTGTGTAGCGTAAAGTGTGTCGTTTCTCTGAGATAATAAACACACTTAATTGATAATTGCTTCTGCCTTTAAAATATCGCCAAATTTTTCAAAAAAAGAATTCCCCGATCTCGATTTTCAATCCAAATTGGAAATCGGAGAAAAAGAGACTAACCACTTTTGAAATTAGCAACCTTGCCTCTCCAAAAGAAAAAAAAATGTAGCCAAATTTCTCGTTTGAAAATCCCAAATAAATTGCAATAGTAATTGTATTGGTTTGAAAGTAATTGTAAAATTTCTTTGGCGATTGTAAAGAGTAAAAAGAGTTGTGAAATACTACCAATGAAGGAATTTAATTATAAAAGTTTGCATTTTGAATTGCTGTTAAAATTGCGAATAAATTTGTTGATATCTTTTTTGTGAGAAAAATTAGCTAATGTTTAAAATCTTTATTATGATGATGATTATTATTATGATTATTATTATTATTATTATTATTATTATTATTATTATTATTATTATTATTATTATTATTATTAGTAATAGTAGTAATAGTAGTAGTGGTATCATTAATACTATAGGTGAAGCAGTAGAGCAACGTTTCCAATGATGTTTAAGGTCTGATTCCTCCTACTGATCCGAGGAAGCTCTTCCCACAAAGTTCCCCTCCAGGAATAGAGCATCTTTTTCATCTTCATCTTCTTCCTAGAAGGAGCTTCACCCTGTCAGTGGAAGCATCATCTTTCTCCATCTGCATTTAAAAGTCTCACTTACAGAGGGCTCTAAAAGGAAGTGTTTTTCGGCTCGTTGGTTTCAGTGCCAGTCCTTGAGTTTTATTTAAACACCCAGGAAGGGTTTTCACCCCTTCAGTGGGACTAGCACCTTCTCCATCTATCTTCTAAACACTTTCTCAAAGAGCTCTTCAGAAAATCATAATTCTCGGTGCTATGGTTTCCCATGCTGGTCCTGGAGTTGTTCCAAGCAGTAAATAATAGTTATAATAGGGCCAGATTGCTAGTCCTGTTACCCTTGTTCTTCCTTCTCCTCCAAATAATAGAATAGAGAAATAACCTTAAAAATTTCAACTTTATTATACATATTATTCAGATGACATGTAATATGAAATTTCAAAGGAGTGTTATAGTGTGTTACACTCCTACTACACAGAGAAGAAAAATGACTTATGAAGAAATTTTATTTCTTCAGAAAATTGTCACGTGACAAACAATTTTCTTCAATGGATGAAATTTCGTTCTTCAATAATTGAAATTACCGAAAAAGTTAAAACAGATTTCTATAATTTATGATTTTATTTCATAATCTGAATTGTTGTGAGAGAGTATGAATACGAAAGTCAGACAAATTTTTTTTTTTTCATTAATTGTACGTAAAAGCTTTCTTCATTCTTAAAATGAGGAAAGAACTCTACTACAGCATGTGAAGTTAAGTTATATTTTTTTTTTCCTTTTAATCGAAATTGGAGAAAATAAATTTCAACTTAAAAATATGACGAAATTATTGGTGGAAAATTTGTTCTAACACTTAAAACGTCAGAGACTCCTCAATGGAGGAGTTATGGATCTAAAGTAATTGAAAAACAAAGTTGTAATTTATTTTTCATTTATAACATACACAGAAATCAAAATTTCTTCCAATGCAGAAATATTTGACTCTTCACTGTGAAGGTGAAGAAATCTGTTTCATTGAATGTAGAACATATTTTTTTTGGTTAATAAATTTACCTTAAACCTCAAGGTAATATAAACACTGAAGAAAATAGTCTTGACCTTGAACCTCAAGTATTATAAACAATGGAAAAATAGTGGTTACTTTGAACCTCAAGGATTATAAACAATTGAAAAATAGTGGTTACTTTGAACCTCAAGTATTATAAACACTGCAGAAATTAGTGGTAACCTTAAACCTCAAGTGATATAAACACTGGAGAAAATAGTGGTGACTTTAAACCTCAAGTATTATAAACAATGGAAAAATAGTGGTTACTTTGAACCTCAAGTATTATTAACAATGGAAAAATAGTGGTTACTTAGAACCTCAAGTATTATAAACACTGCAGAAATTAGTGGTAACCTTAAACCTCAAGTGATATAAACCCTGGAGAAAATAGTGGTTACTTTGAACCTCAAGTATTATAAACAATGGAAAAATAGTGGTTACTTTGAACCTCAAGTATTATTAACAATGGAAAAATAGTGGTGACTTAGAACCTCAAGTATTATAAACACTGAAGAAAATAGAGGTGACCTTGAACCTCAAGTATTATAAACAATGGAAAAAACAGTGGTGACTTTGAACCTCAAGTATTATAAACAATGGAGAAAACAGTGGTGACTTTGAACCTCAAGTATTATAAACAATGGAAAAATAGTGGTTACTTTGAACCTCAAGTATTATTAACAATGGAAAAATAGTGGTTACTTAGAACCTCAAGTATTACAAACACTGCAGAAATTAGTGGTAACCTTAAACCTCAAGTGATATAAACCCTGGAGAAAATAGTGATTACTTTGAACCTCAAGTATTATTAACAATGGAAAAATAGTGGTTACTTTGAACCTCAAGTATTATTAACAATGGAAAAATAGTGGTGACTTAGAACCTCAAGTATTATAAACACTGCAGAAATTAGTGGTAACCTTAAACCTCAAGTGATATAAACACTGGAGAAAATAGTGGTGACTTTAAACCTCAAGTATTATAAACAATGGAAAAATAGTGGTTACTTTGAACCTCAAGTATTATAAACACTGCAGAAATTAGTGGTAACCTTAAACTTCAAGTGATATAAACACTGCAGAAATTAGTGGTAACCTTAAACCTCAAGTGATATAAACCCTGGAGAAAATAGTGGTTACTTTGAACCTCAAGTATTATTAACAATGGAAAAATAGTGGTTACTTTGAACCTCAAGTATTATAAACACTGCAGAAATTAGTGGTAACCTTAAACTTCAAGTGATATAAACACTGGAGAAAATAGTGGTGACTTTAAACCTCAAGTATTATAAACAATGGAAAAATAGTGGTTACTTTGAACCTCAAGTATTATTAACAATGGAAAAATAGTGGTTACTTAGAACCTCAATTATTATAAACACTGCAGAAATTAGTGGTAACCTTAAACCTCAAGTGATATAAACACTGGAGAAAATAGTGGTGACTTTAAACCTCAAGTTTTATAAACAATGGAAAAAATAGTGGTGACCTTAAACCTCAAGTGATATAAACACTGGAGAAAATAGAGGTGACTTTAAACCTCAAGTTTTATAAACAATGGAAAAAATAGTGGTGACCTTAAACCTCAAGTGATATAAACACTGGAGAAAATAGAGGTGACTTTAAACCTCAAGTTTTATAAACAATGGAAAAAATAGTGGTGACCTTAAACCTCAAGTGATATAAACACTGGAGAAAATAGAGGTGACTTTAAACCTCAAGTTTTATAAACAATGGAAAATAGTGGTGACTTTAAACCTCAAGTATTATAAACAATGGAAAAATAGTGGTTACTTTGAACCTCAAGTATTATTAACAATGGAAAAATAGTGGTTACTTAGAACCTCAATTATTATAAACACTGCAGAAATTAGTGGTAACCTTAAACCTCAAGTGATATAAACCCTGGAGAAAATAGTGGTTACTTTGAACCTCAAGTATTATTAACAATGGAAAAATAGTGGTTACTTTGAACCTCAAGTATTATTAACAATGGAAAAATAGTGGTGACTTAGAACCTCAAGTATTATAAACACTGCAGAAATTAGTGGTAACCTTAAACTTCAAGTGATATAAACACTGGAGAAAATAGTGGAACCTCAAGTATTATAAACTTTACTTTGAACCTCAAGTATTATAAACAATGGAAAAAATAGTGGTGACCTTAAACCTCAAGTGATATACTTTGAACCTCAAGTATTATAAACAATGGAAAAATAGTGGTGACTTTGAACCTCAAGTATTATAAACACTGGCAGAAATTAGTGGTAACTTTAAACCTCAAGTGATATAAACACTGGAGAAAATAGTGGTGACCTTTGAACTTCAAGTATTATAAACAATGGAAAAAATAGTGGTGACTTTCAACCTCAAGTATTTTAAACAATGGAGAAAATAGTGGTGACTTAGAACCTCAAGTATTATAAACACTGCAGAAATTAGTGGTAACCTTAAACCTCAAGTGATATAAACCCTGGAGAAAGTGGTGACTTTGAACCTCAAGTATTATAAACAATGGAAAAAACAGTTACTTTGAACCTCAAGTATTATAAACAATGGAAAAATAGTGGTTACTTTGAACCTCAAGTATTATTAACAATGGAAAAATAGTGGTTACTTAGAACCTCAAGTATTATAAACACTGCAGAAATTAGTGGTAACCTTAAACTTCAAGTGATATAAACACTGGAGAAAATAGTGGTGACTTTAAACCTCAAGTATTATAAACAATGGGAAAATAGTGGTGACTTTAAACCTTCAAGTATTATAAACAATGGAAAAATAGTGGTTACTTTGAACCTCAAGTATTATTAACAATGGAAAAATAGTGGTTACTTAGAACCTCAAGTATTACAAACACTGCAGAAATTAGTGGTAACCTTAAACCTCAAGTGATATAAACCCTGGAGAAAATAGTGGTTACTTTGAACCTCAAGTATTATTAACAATGGAAAAATAGTGGTTACTTTGAACCTCAAGTATTATTAACAATGGAAAAATAGTGGTGACTTAGAACCTCAAGTATTATAAACACTGCAGAAATTAATGGTAACCTTAAACCTCAAGTGATATAAACACTGGAGAAAATAGTGGTGACTTTAAACCTCAAGTATTATAAACAATGGGAAAATAGTGGTTACTTTGAACCTCAAGTATTATAAACATTGGAAAAATAGTGGTTACTTTGAACCTCAAGTATTATAAACACTGCAGAAATTAGTGGT
>SEYY01001289.1:22500-27500 GCA_009176605.1 Armadillidium nasatum | reverse complement strand
TATATATTATTATTATTATTATTATTATTATTATTATTATTATTATTATTATTATTACTATTATCGGAAACGTGTTAGACAATTTAAAATTATGTATTGATTTATCAAAGCAAGAGGTGACCCCCTTTCTAAAGTGAGTGACGGAAGAGTTTGTATGATTATGAAGGATTAGAATTGAGTCTCTCTCTCTCTCTCTCTCTCTCTCTCTCTCTCTCTCTCTCTCTCTCTCTCTCTCTCTCTCTCTCTCTCTCTCTCTCTCTCTCTCTCTCTCTCTCTCTCACTATTTGGAAAAGAAATAGAGAAGGATTTAATAGCTGTAGTTTAAATAATAATAATAATAAAAATAGAATTTTTTTTTTTTATTATTTATTTATAATATATATTATATATATATATATATATATATATATATATATATATATATATATATATATATATATATATATATATATATATATATATATATATATATATATATATATATATATATATATATATATATATAATGCATTTAAATTAACAAAATTTTATTCTTTTTTATATTTAGTATATTTTTAATTTAATATTTTATTTATTTTGAGATTTTTTTTTATTTGTTATTTTTATTTTATCTGTGAAATAAAGTCTCTCTTAAATTAAGTCCAAGTTATTAAACGTCAAACGAAGAACAATTAAAAGTTGAAAAAGAATTGGACGAATATTAGATACAATCGCAGACAAAAATTTTCTATATTAAAATGAAAATGTTTTTTTTTTTAACTCTCTCTCTCTCTCTCTCTCTCTCTCTCTCTCTCTCTCTCTCTCTCTCTCTCTCTCTCTCTCTCTCTCTCTCTCTCGTTTTTCTCATTTCCTGTTAATTTATATGCTTGTCTCATTGTAGTAGATTTAATGTACAAATTGCCAATGTTTGACCCAATTTGAGATAAACTCTCTCTCTCTCTCTCTCTCTCTCTCTCTCTCTCTCTCTCTCTCTCTCTCTCTCTCTCTCTCTCTCTCTCTCTCTCTCTTATTTCCCCTTTTTTTCTTTTATTTTATTTTAGCCCTGGCATTCATGATAATATATATATAATATATATATATATATATATATATATATATATATATATATATATATATATATATATATATATATATATATGTAACATCACCACTCACGGTGAGATCCCTTTTCAAGGAGGTGTCATAATAAAAACATCGTAGGAAATCCACATACACCCAAGTCTAACGTATATCCCTAAGGTGATTGCAGACGGAGGCTTTAAAGAGAGGAAGATTAAATACGGCAGGAAAAACAAGATGGTAGAGAGTTCCACAGAACAGAAGTGACTGGAAAGAAGGAGGTACCATTGTGTTCATGCCTAGAGTTTGCCATTTTCACAAAAAATTCATGTGCAAGCAAGGCACCCCTTGTGCTGCCAGGGTGACGCAATGGTGGTGGAATGCGAGAGGTCAACTCCCTTGAGCACCTGCCGTTGAAGTATCTATAGAGATAGTGCACCAACGTCACGTCGCAGTGAAAGAGGGTCAGGAGAGTTCGAAGTAGGGAACAGTTTATTAGTCTTTTAGCTTTAGACTCAACCCTATCCAAAAGAACGGTGGAACCGGAGCCACCATAAATGTGAGAACAGTATCCCATACAAGGGCCTATGAGACCCTTGTATAATTAGAGTAACTACTCATTGAAAATATTCTCGCAACCTAAACAGAAGAACCTCGAGCTTTTTGAAGCCACCTTCAAAATGAGGTTTCGAAGATAATTTGTTGTTTAATTAAGATCAAAATTGTTTATGTTGCTCTAGGTAAGACGACAGAGCCGTCGAAGGGGATAATAAAGTTTGGAGCTGTTTTAAAGAGGGAGATGTGAAGAAGTTGAGTTTTTTGAGAGTTGAATTTCACAAGATTGCTCTTGCCTCACCGGGAGATCCCTTCAAGGTCGTCAAGAATAGAATCGGAAAGGTGAAGATGAGAAGCGATTCTAGAAACATATGAGAGAGCTGATTTGAAATGAGTAGAAGAATAGAGAGTTGAGTCACCGCCATAAGAATGAATAAAGTTAGAAGTGCAGTTGAGGATGTCATTTATGAAAAGTATAAATAGAGTAGGGGATAGAACAGAACCCTGAGGAACACCACAATTAATAGAGAAAGAAAAAGAAGTCGTTCCATCAACGAGAGCTGATATGGAGCGATTTGAGAGGAAGCTATACATGAGTAAGTAAAGAGAAGGAGGATACTCAAAAGAGTGGAGCTTAGAAGCTTAGAGAGTAGTGAAGCATGACATAACCTATCAAAAGCCGTGGAAATGTCAAGCGCTACCCCACAAGACTGCTCATAGTCCCTATGGGCAGAAGACCATAGATCAGTAAGATAGGAAATTATGTCACCAGTAGACCTCGATCTTCGAAAGCCACACTAATGATCTGAGAGAAGAGAATGAGATTCCAAATTATCCAGGAAATGAGAGTTAGGAATAGTTTCAAAGACTTTAGATAGAATACGAGTAAGAACGATAGTTAGGAGGTTCAGAACGGCTTCCGTTCTTTGGGATCTGCTGAACATATGCATGTTTCAAACACTAAGGAAAAGTTAGTATTAAGGCATACAGAGTAGAGTTGAACGAGAACAGGTGCCAACTCGGAAGGATTTCCTCAAAACACGGGGAGGAATGTCATCCGGGCCACAAGCTTTTCTAACGTTCATAAATTTTAGGATCCTATTTATTCACGGTAAATTCACGGGACTCCTAAAAGTAGAGTGGAAAGATGGATGCCGGAATCGTTCTAGGGTAAAATTGGATGAAAAAGGAGGCCGAATAGATTAGCCTTTTCAGTAGGAGTGTTGGCTACAGAACCGTCAGAGAGAATAAGAGGAAGGAAGAAGGATTTGCGGAAGTCCTTGGATATATATTTTGCAAGACGCCGGAAATTTTTATCAGTAGAAGAACTAAGGAGGTCGGGGCCTTCCCTGCAGTGAAAATACGTCGAAGAATATCCCTGCAATGATTCCGAGCAGAATGAAAATTAGTAAGAATGAAATGAGAAAGAGTTTTCCCCCTTCCGATACGCGTCACTCTCTCTCTCTCTCTCTCTCTCTCTCTCTCTCTCTCTCTCTCTCTCTCTCTCTCTCTCTCTTTCCTGGATGGCGGGAGAGCACTCGCCATCAAACCATGGATTTTAGGGAGAGAAAGATTTTAGTTGAAGAACGAAATGAACCTGCTTATCCCATCAGTGGTCACGGATCCCATCTTTTCAGCGGACACCGAAGCATCACCAACGTCAAAGCAGGATTCATTCCAAAAATAGTTGGCTAAAAAGATAACCATAACACTTTCTCTCCAGCGGCTCCACATTGCCCAAAGCACACTTTCTGGCGCTTTAATCGGGCTAATTAGGACAGAGTGGTGCTGCTGAAGAGAAAGTGTTATATTAAAGAGCTTCAAGATTGTGGTCAGAATTACCGATAGGAGGGAAAATGGTGTATTTATAACGAGGAGTTGTGTTGAAGCATAAGTCAACCGTATTTAAGAATTGGTCAGGACGATCTGGGATGTATGTAGGTTTTCTAATCTAAGTGTTCCAAATCGTTGAGAATATTAAATAATTTATCCTCCTCCCCACCTGTATCAGTGTGGTAGGAACCAAACCACTCAGTGGTGTGTACGTTGAAACCTCCTAAATAGAGAATCTCAGCATTTGGATGAGAAGACGTAACAGTCTCGTGAGAGGTTGTAAGGTATTCAAAAAGACCTGGAAAATCTTCTCCATTAGGGGAACAGTATCAGAAACACAACATAATGATAGTAGTAGGAAGAAAGATTTTAAACCATAAAACATCGATTTTAGGAGATTTAAGATTCATCATTTAGCGTTAGTTTTTATACTCGTATAGACACAGACTCCACCCTTAAAGGCGAAAATTGTAAAATAAATTGTAGTTAGAGATATTTAGATTACTGGAGAAGGACTCCCTGGATAACTGGGTCTTAGACAGAAGTAAAATGTTAGGATGAGAGTTAAAGAGGTGATGCTCAACAGATACAAGATTAGCACGAAAGCTACAGACGTTAGTAAAGTCGATAGAAAACCCATGTCTGCGCCCCCACACACACAACCCCGAACACAAGAACTCGCCGTTCAACATAACACACACTAGTTCAAACTCACACACAAAAAAAAAAAAAGCGATTAAAATGCAAAAAATTATTTAAACTAATAAAGGTTAGTTTTTTTATTTTATTTTATTTTATTTATTTTTTTATTTAGTTCCAGGATTTACTTAGGAATAAAAAAGAGGACCATAAAACAAACTATCAGGTGACTAAAACCTTAACTAAGCTATACTACATTGAATAATATACGTAGATCTAGAAAGAACTAACTACAACTATGAACTATGAATAACTAAAGTAACGTCATCTACAATTCAAAATAGGAAATGAGAATAAAAATAAGATAAACAAAGAACATATCTATCTTTAATAAATATATCTACCCAAAACAAATTGAGAAAAATTAAAATGGTAAAATTTTAAATCTTAAACCTTTCTCACCTTTCTCACCATACTCCTGTAGGTGCTAGCACCTGTCAGCTGTCTCCAACAAGACATGAGTTTCTTGAGCAAGGCAATCAGTTGGTGGCTTGCTAGGCCTATCCCAACACTCTGAACCACTTTTATTATAGGTTACCACCTTACCACTGTACCACTTTATTAAACCAACAAGATTAATCTTATGTAATAAAAACCTTCAGGGTAATTACACAATTAATTTAAATGAATTGAAAACATTGATACACTAAAACACACTCAAACACAAATTAAACAATTAAGATTAAAGAATAAAAAAAAACACACACACAAACACATCAACATCGGAGCACAAAAAAAAAACTAAAAAATAATATATATATAATATATATATATTATATATATATTATATATATAATATATATATATATATATATATATATATATATATATATATATATATATATATATATATA
>SEYY01001289.1:0-2500 GCA_009176605.1 Armadillidium nasatum | reverse complement strand
AAATCATAAATGATTTTTTTTTTTTTGTGCTTTGAAAACAATCTTACATATAGTACTACTTTCTTTGAGACGTTGTTATATATAGAAATTGATATGTCTTATCAAATTAGAAATACAAGAAATTGCAGATGTTACTTGTCCCAAGGCTGTCCTCTTAGCATTATTTATATTAGGTTAGAGGATCGCAATTCATAATGAATAATACATTCATCAGCTTAAGACTAGATTGGTGATACAGGATCACCATTCATAATGAATAATACATTCATCAGCTTAAGACTAGATTGGTGATACAGGGACAGTCATCGCTATTCATAATGAATAATACATTGGTGATAAAGTGACATTAATGAAAAAAATAGGAGAAGAAAAGTTGAGGAAAGTGCAGAACCACTTAAGAACAATAGAATGACCGGAAAGGAAAGCAGATAGAAGGACTCTTAGGAATAAAGTGATAAAAATAACAGATAAATATTAGTGAAGAGCAGACAAAAAAAAATTTGGAGGATAGGAAAAAAACCTATGAGGAGCAGGTGCGCTCCTGCTTTAGAATGACCGGAAAGGAAAGCAGAAGAGAATGACACTGTGCCAGACTCAATCGAAAATTTTCAAAGTCTCTATATATATATATATATATATATATATATATATATATATATATATATATATATATATATATATATATATATATATATATATATATATATATATATATATATATATATATATATATATATATATATATATATATATATATATATATATAATAAGACTGGCATTATTTTTAATTGGAATATTATTGGATTTATTGCTTCCACTATTTTCATCCTTAAAAAAGGAAGTATTTCTTGACCATTAATTGCAGATGGGGAAAACGCTTTTATAAATAATAATAATAATAATAATAATAATAATAATAATAATAATAATAATAATAATAATAATAATATATAATAATAATGATAAATACTGAATATTTAATATATTTCCAAATATTATTATATTATTATTAAATTTATTCATTTTTTTTTTTTTTTATTATTATTATTATTAGTAGTATTAAAAAAATAAAAAGCAAATAAAAAAAAAATAAATAATAATAATAATAATAATAATAATTAATGTATTATATTATTATTATTTATTATTATTATTTTTATTATTATTATAATTTTTTTTTTTTTTTTTTTTTTTTTTTTTTTTTTTTTTTTTTAAATTTAATTAATTTAATAATTATAATAATAATAATATAATAATAATAATAATAATAATAATAATAATAATAATGTATTGATTTACATCATTATTATTATTATTATTATTATTGAAAGTAGTAGTAATATTAGAAATAGTATTGCTATTAGACATTTTTCTATTATTATATATATATATATATATATATATATATATATATATATATATATATATATATATATATATATATATATATATATATATATATATATATATATATATATATATATATATATATATATATATATATTATATTATTATTATTTTTTCAATTCATTGTTATATTTTTGAGAGACGTCAAATAAAAAAAACATTTTTTCCAATGATTTTATTTAAATATATATTTTTTTTAAATATCAGGAGTCATATGATAGATTTATTATTATTATTATTATTATTATTATTATTATTATTATTATTATTATTATTATTATTATTTGAAATCTCATCAATGTTTCATACGGTAATGCAGTAAAATTTTGAATGATTACTTTTTTATACGTTTTTTTCAACCAGGGTTACGGAGCCAGCCGGATCAGGATCCGGATAGTAATTATACCAGCTTTCCGGAGCTAAAATTTATTTTTCTCTTTAGACTGAACTCCGGTTTCGAATCTGAATAACGTTATTTTATTATTATTATTATTCTTTTTATTATTCCTCCTGGCTTTCAGCTCCGGCCCACTTGTTACGGCTTTCAGCTCCGGCCCACTGGTTCCGGCTTTCAGCTCCGGCCCACTGGTTCCGGCTCTCAGCTCCGACACACTGGTTCCAGCTCCAGCTCCCACCTCCGGCTTCCAACTCGGGCTTCAAGCTCTGGCTCCCAACTCCGGCTCCCAGCTCCGGCTTTTTAACATAATAATGAATCGCAAAGTTATAACTAAATTAACTGTAATTAAAACAACCCATTCGGAATATAATAATCTAATGTAACTTACGCTTTGTAACGGCGCCTAGGAAAATTAAAAATACACACAACTCTAACATTATTAACATATAAACAATGTAATCCTCAACATCCTGAAATTAATCCTCATATTCAGTACTTAATCCTTAATATATATATATATATATATATATATATATATATATATATATATATATATATATATATATATATATATATATATATATATATATATATATATATATATTATCGTTATTTATATATCCGCTTAGTATGTAAAATTAATAATAGAAAAGTTTTATTTATTCTTTTCAATAATGGAATGTAACTTACGCTTTG
>SEYY01001288.1:52500-54577 GCA_009176605.1 Armadillidium nasatum | reverse complement strand
AAACTATGTACTTCAGTTTTCCGTATCTCAATTTCTCCACAATGCACATGACACGCAAATTACGCAAATCTCTCTCTCAACATTTTCCTCACATAGATTTTCATTTTACATATAATACTCCTTTCAAAATATCCTCCTTTTTCCGCTACAAGCCTTCTTTTCCAGCTCTTCTTCTAGCCTCAGTAGTATATAAATTCACCTGTCCTTTATGTAATAAAGGCTATATAGGCTCTACTACTAGGCTACTCAGAACTCGCATATGCGAGCACCAAGCTATTTCTTATCGCACAGCCCTCCCTCTTTCCTCTCCTTCTTTCTCAAATATACGTACTCACACTATCTCTTGTCATACTCTTCCTCTCCCCAAACATTTCACCATTCTTGACACACATCCAGACCCAATATCTCTCCGCATCCTTGAATCATTGTACATCCATAAACACAAACCAGATCTTAACAATAATCTTACGACAATGCCCTCTCCATATTTATACAAAATTAACTCACCCCATATTCAATCATGCCCTCTCTTGCTTGCTCTAGTTTAATCATAGAAGAATCATTCACTTCAGCATTTATTTCAAACAATTACGCCGTGATGCTTCTCAGTCATCAGAACACCAAATGGCTTGCATCCATACTGTTTAGCACATTATTATTCTTTCATTTTTTTATTTTTTACTTCCATTTATTTATTTACTTAACTTATTTATTTATTTATTCATTTATTAATTTATTTATTTATTTATTTACTTATCATCATTTATCTATATATTTACTTATTTATTTATTCATTTATTTATTTTATGCCTGCTTCATTTACGAGCATGTGGATGCGCACGCATCACATACATTTTTTTTTTTTTTTTTTTTTTTTTGTCTTCTTCTACAACCAACCATTTTAATTATTTACTACTTTGTATTCAGTTTTTTTTTAATCGTTAAGTTCAAGTACTGGTCCGTGTTGACTCACATAGTTATTGTGTTATAGTTATTATTTCTAGTCAAAAGTTATTGTTTATTTTTTTATATACATTTGTTTTTTATTCTGGATTTCCAGTTTAAATAATGTTTGTACTCTCTTCTTTACAGTTATCCTGATGATGGCTTCAGTTAATAAATTTAGAAATAAAAGAAGTCGAAACGTTGATATCAAAGCTTTTTTAAACTACTAATTTAATTTAATATTCATCTAATTAAATATAATCGAACTGACTATGCTACATTCATTCCTGGCTATTCTTTTCATATATATATATATATATATATATATATATATATATATATATATATATATATATATATATATATATATATATATATATATATATATATATATATATATATATATATATATATATATATATATATATATATATATATATACTACTCGAATGATTTAAAAATACATAATAAGTTAGCAATAATTATATTAAATATTTAATCAATTCAAAATATATAATGATTGCCTATTTGCACATTACATAACTTCAATCTACGTATTTTTAGATAAAAATTAATTTAGAACATTTTCCAATAATACGATCAACACTTTAGAATTCTGCTTAATATATTTTCTTTGATATTTTATTCTAATTATTATTGAAAAAGGTCACAATTGCAATGAAGAAAGAGAATGAATTTTCTTTTCCCTTTATTAATTCTCTCTTATTTATATTTATTTCTTTATTGGTTTTATTCTGTCTTTGCTTTTGCAGATTTAGATGGAGGAAACGGGGGAGGAGAAATATTCGTACTGAGTCCATTTGACAGGGAAACCATTTCCGAATTTTATTTGTTTGTTAATATTAGTGACGTCACGGGACTCTCGTCCAATCAGAGAGTGAAGGTTATTGTGGATGATGTTAATGATAATGAGATGCTGCCAGGAACTAAAGTCATCTATGTATCACGACCTAAGGTAAATAAACCTTTTCTCTCTCTCTGTATATATATATATATATATATATATATATATATATATATATATATATATATATATATATATATATATATATATATATATATATATATATATATATATATATATAAAATTAGTAAGGTACACACTTTTGAC
>SEYY01001288.1:40000-45000 GCA_009176605.1 Armadillidium nasatum | reverse complement strand
AGGTTTTCTCTTAACAGATGTGTTAAATATGGTACACATATTAAAGGCATATTTAAAACATCTCATATCTAATAACAACATATCTATATTTGACTTAATTCTACTTAAATATATATATATATATATATATATATATATATATATATATATATATATATATATATATATATATATATATATATATATATATATATATATATATATATATATATATATATATATATATATATATATATACACTCGTATGTATAATGTTCATTAAAATAAGCAAATAAAATTAAGATAACTTTATTTTTGCATTTATATTAAAAGATTTTTATTCAGATAGGTTCACCTTTTTTCCCATTAATCATCATTAAAATTAAGATGAACTAAGGTTCATAATAATAATAATAATAATAATAATAATAATAATAATAATAATAATAATAATAATAATAATAATAATAATTATAATAATGTTATTTTATTGATATTTAAATGACAACACACCTTTAGAATTGGAATTTATTTTCATAGTGTTACTGACTCCTTTTTATCCGTTCTCTTCATTGGGTCAATAATAAATTATTTTCTCTTGTAAATTCTTTATTAATTTCGATTTTAAACTAAAATTTTATTTTTTGATTGTGACGAACTGATCAGACAGAAGAAAACGATGTATATTATACTGGCAAAAATTAAATATTACTAATTCTAAATATAATTTTTTTAATTATTATAATTTTAATTAAAAATTAATTTTTTTTTTTTTAGATGAAAAGATTCGAAAATTAAAAATTCTTAAAATTTTATTTTTTGATTGTGACGAACTGATCAGACAGCAGAAAACGATGTATTTTATACTGGCAAAAATTAAATATTACTAATTCTAAATATAATTTTTTTAATTATTATAATTTTAATTATAAATTAATTCTCTTTTTTTTTAGATGAAAAGATTCGAAAATTAAAAATTAAAAATTCTTTAAATTAATTAAATGTCAAGAGCAAATCAGATGGATTAAGAACGTCAAGTAATTGTAAATGTGAAATATTTGAGATAAAGTAAATGAAAAAAACGATCTCATTATTCTAAAATGAACGAACAAAAAATTTTAAAATATTTCTCGGTAAAAAAAATAAATATAAAATAAAAAAGTTTTTTTAAAGTAATTAAATTTTAAAATTTAATTTAATATATTTATGAAGTAAAAAAATAAATTCATATAACAATGGAGGTCAGATCTAACAAAAGGAAATATGATAAAGATTTTCTTTTTAAGAATAATTATTTTTAATAAATCTATTTTTCAAACCAATATTCTAAAATAGTCTAATAATAATAATAATAATAATAATAAAAAATAATAATAATAATAATAATAATAATAATAATAATAATAATAAATAATAAAATATAATAATAATAAAAATAATAAAAATAATAATAATAAAAATAATAATAATAATAATAATAATAATAATAATAATAATAATAATAATAATAATAATAATAATAATAATAATAATAATAATAATAATAATAATAATAATAATAATAATAATAATAATAATAATAATAATAATTCAATTCAATTCAATTCGAACAGTTTATTCAGAAAAAAAGTACAAATAAAAGTTTGAACTATTACATACAAAAGGTCCTATACTGTTAAATACAATAATAAGGATAATAGGTAACAATAATAATAATAATAATAATAATAATAATAATAATAATAATAATAATAATAATAATAAACGCTTTCGTCAACTAATATATATAATCGTATAGCTCATATATCGTATAAAGCATTGCAGTTTTTATTACGTAAACGATTCTTTAAAATTAAAGAATTAATGAATTTTCTTTTAATTTAATTGTTAATTAATATTTTTCGGAATTTTAAATAAAATAAATCCAATATTATTAATCCATATTCAAAAACAAAATAATTTACTTTTATTACTAGAGTAACATTTAAAGTATCCTTATATACAAACTTTTTATATTGTTTTTTATATATGGTGAATTAATTTACACTGATTTCAATGAAAAAATCATATCTTATGGCAATATATATTTCTTTACACAGAGACACCTTTTAATCTATCTCGTTTTTTGATATATATATATATATATATATATATATATATATATATATATATATATATATATATATATATATATATATATATATATATATATATATATATATATATATATATATATATATATATATATATATATATAAAGTAATAGTAACAAATGTTAATAATAAATTATTTGCCTTCAGGAGACGATAAGTTTAATTTTTGTTAAGTAAATGACAAATATAAAATAATAAATAAATTAATAAATAAAAAAATAGTATGATTAAAATATATTTCTATAGGGAAAGGTATTTAATGTTAAGTCCAGCCTATTCCGAAAAAGGGTAGCCACTCTGATCCTTTTAACTATCGCTCTATAGCTCTCACTTGTATTCTGTCTAAGATCTTTGAAATCCTTCTCAACTCTCACTTCTTGGATCATCTGGAATCTCATTCCCTTCTTTCTGATCATCAGTATGGCTTTCGACGTTCGAGGTCTAATGGTGATATACTTTCCTATCTCACAGATTTATGGTCTTCTACCCTTAGGGATCATGGGGAGACTTGTGTGGTGGCGCTTGACATATCTAAGACATTTGACAGGGTGTGGCATGCGTCACTGCTTTCCAAGCTCCCCTCCTTTGGGTTTCCTCCTTCTGTTTGCTTACTTATGTCTAGCTTTCCTTCTAATCGCTCCATTTCAGCTGTTGTTGATGGAGCGACTTCTTCTTCCTTTCCTGTCAATAGCGGTGTTCCCCAGGGTTCTTTCTGTCTTATCTCCTACTCTATTCCTACTTTTCATTAATGATCTTCTTAGCTGTTCATCTAACCCTATCCATTCATATGCCGATGATTCAACCCTCCATTCTTCTACTCTTTTCAAATCTGCTCCTTCCTTTGCATCTAGAGTTGCCTCTCGTCTTCATCTTTCCGATTCCATTCTTGCTGATCTGGATAGAATTTCCCAGTGGGGTCGTCTCAACCTTGTGAAATTCAACTCTTCAAAAACTCAACTTCTAGAAATCTCCCTCTAAAGACACCTCCTAACTTTTCTATTTCTTTCGACGGTTCTCTCGTCCCTCCTGTTGACAATATAAATATTCTTGGCCTTAACATAAACAAAAAAATGTCTTGGAAACCTCATATCACAATGGTTGCTAAGGCGGCCTCAAAGAAGCTGGGAGTTCTGTTTAGGCTGCGAGAATTTTTTCCTTCTTAGCAGTTACTCCAATTATACAAGGGCCTCATCCGCCCTTGTATGGAGTACTGTTCTCATATCTGGAGTGGCTCAGGTTTCACCCGTCTTTTGGATAGGGTTGAGTCAAAGGCTAAAAGACTTATAAACTGTTCTGCTCTTACAAATTCACTTGACCCTTTATCTTTGCGACGTGACGTTGGTGCCCTATCTCTCTTCTATAGGAACTACAGTGGCAAATGCTCGAGGGAACTGTCCACTCACACACCTCCACTTTTACGGCGTCCTCGTAGCACAAGGGGTGCATTGTCTGCACATAAATTTTGTGTAGGCATAGGCAACTCCTGGCTTGTTAGCTGTGGTGCCTCCTCCTTTCCAGCCACCTCTGTTTTGTGGAATTCTCTCCCATCTACTGTGTTTCCTGCTGAATTTAATCTAAATTCCTTTAAGGCCCACGTCTGTGCTCACCTGCGTAATTTGCGTTAGGTGTGGGTTGTGGGTTGTTTTTATCTCTTCAATTGTTTTAGCACCCCCTCCTTGAATAGGGCTTTGCCCGTTAGCGGTGAAGTGTAAAAAAAAAAAAAAAAAAAAAAGAGAGAATAAAACATCATTTTAAATGTAATTAGATATTCATTTTAATATAACTGACAAATTCAAATATTAATTTAAATTTATAATTGGCAGAGTTTTACATTCCTAGATGAAATAATAACACTTTGTAAATAAAGGTAATCAAACATACACACACTCAGACAGACATTATCAAGTTCATACAAACACATACACCCACATGTACACTCACATAAAAACACACATACACACACACACACACACATACACTCACACACACCCACACACAATCCCACTCAGTTAGCATTTCATTACAACTACATAGTTGATAACAGATTTGAATTCGCCTTGAGTTATTTCTGTCGTTATAAATTTTAAAGTTATTTGCTGACTGACCGGACAAGCCGTCAATTGTATCAGTGAAAACAGCTTAATCAATAAGGGCTGACAGGAACCGATACATTATCGTTACTGTTCTTTATCAAGTGATAAATTTTTAACTCAGATTGACGACTGGTCATCTAAATTTGTTTAAAGGATATATATATATATATATATATATATATATATATATATATATATATATATATATATATATATATATATATATATATATATATATATATATATATATATATATATATATATATATATATATATATATATATATATATATATATATATTTTTTTTTTTTCAGGTATAACTTGAGATTTCGAGTATCCGATATCCTTTGGCAACAATTCAATGTTGAATCCAACGTTTCTGTTTACATTAAAAGTATAAATCCTGAAGAATTTATTTACGCCGTTTCGATGAGTTTGGCCTCCGTGACGCCCTTTAAGTTAGTGAAGAAATGGACGCCTTTTGTAAGTCTTTAAATCCTTTTTCTTTAATTAATTCTCTCAATTCCCTGATCCAATATGAAATTTTGTTCATCACAGGTAAATGCTTAAAATTTTATATATATAATATATAATTTATAATATATATATATATATATATATTTATATATATTAATAAATATAATATATATATTATATATATATATATATATATATATATATATATTATTATTCATATATATAATATATTATTCTATCGATATATATATATTATATCTATTATTATGTAATATATATATAATATATATATGTAAAT
>SEYY01001288.1:32500-35000 GCA_009176605.1 Armadillidium nasatum | reverse complement strand
TAAAGTGAATGAGTTTACAAAAGGTGTATATATATATATATATATATATAATATATATATATATATATATATATATTATATATATATATATATATATATATATATATATATATATATATATATATATATATATATATATATATATATATATATATATATATATATATATATATATATATATATATATATATATATATATATATATATATATATATATATATATTATATATATATATATATATATATATATATATATATATATATTATATATATATATATATATATATATATATATATATATATATATATATATATATATATATATATATATATATATATATATATATATATATATATATATATATATATATATATATATATATATATATATATATATATATATATATATATATATATATATATATATATATACTATATATATGATATATATATATAATATATATATATATATAATATATATATATATATATATATTAGTGATGGATCGGATGTCATATTTTCCAATTTGCGGATGCGGATGCGGATGCGGATGTTGAATTTTGGGAAGTGCGGATGCGGATGCGGATGCGGATGTTGAATTTTCAAAAGTGCGGATGCGGATGCGGATGCGGATGCGGATGTTGAATTTCGAAAGTGCGGATGCGGATGCGGATGCAGATTTGAATTTTGAAAGTGCGGATGCGGATGTCGGATGCGGATGATGTTAATTTTTGATGATGCGGATGCGGATGCGGATGTGGATGTATATATATATATATATATATATATATATATATATATATATATATATATATATATATATATATATATATATATATATATATATATATATATATATATATATATATATATATATATATATATATTTCACTATCACCTTTCCCACTTTCGTGAGGTGGTGCCCGTCACAATTCCCTTACAAACATAACTATTCTTACCTTTCAACGCTTTCACCACCTCCCTCCATCTCTGTCTCCACAAATCTTCTACAGCCGTCTAAACTCAAATTCCTTCCATCAAAATCACTCTCACTCCATCCATCCATCTCCACTTCGGCCTTCCCCTCCCCCTACCCTTCCCTTATCTACATCGGATCTACGTACCTTGCCAACCATTCTGTTCTCTTTCATTCTTCACATATGTTCAAACCATTTTAGCACATCCTCCTCCTCTCTATCAATTACACCATTCTTCCATTTACACATCTCCCTTATTCTTTCATTTCTAATTCTATCAATCCTTCTCAATTTATATATCGCTCTCAAATCTTTCATCTCAAAGACATTGAAACTTTTTCTCGACCGAGCACTTATCGTCTATGTTTCACACACATACAATACAGAAGGTGAACACATACATTCAAACATTCTTATCTTTATTTCTTTCGAAATTTTTCCTTTCTTCCATACTTTTCTTAGGCCCCCCAATACTTTCATTCCTTCTACCACTCTGTTCTTTATTCCTTTTTCCGTCCCACCCTTACCTTCCACCCAACATTACTAGATATTTGAATTCATTCACCTCCTCAAGTTTCCATTCTCACACTTCTACAAACCAATTCCTCCCTCCACATTTCCTCATCCCCACCTCCAATCCTCATAACTTTATTCTTCGCTGGATTGAATTTCAATCTCATGTTTGCACATTTCCCTTCAAACTCTCTCACAAGTATTCTCATCTTTTCTCCAGATTCTGCCACCAACACATGCCGCATCATCTGCAAAAAGTAAAACATTCACTTCACATTCACCCTCCATATTTCTCAACGTAATACTCTTCCTTTTAAGTAAACCATTCATCGATAGATTAAATAACATGGAGATATTACAAACCCCTCTCTCAATCCCACTCCTATGCTAAACCAATCCGATAGTTCTCTCTTCACCCTCACTCTTGATCTACAATTCGCATATATATATATATATATATATATATATATTATATATATATATATATATATATATATATATATATATATATATATATATATATATATATATATATATATATATATATATATATATAATATATATTAGTGATGGATCGGATGTCATATTTTCTAATTTGCGGATGCGGATGCGGATGCGGATGTCGAATTTTGGAGAAGTGCGGATGCGGATGCGGATGCGGATGCGGATGTTGAATTTCCGAAAGTGCGGATGCGGATGCGGATGTTGAATTTTCGAAAGTGCGGATGCGGATGCGTTGATTTTGTGCGGATGAAATTTTCGAATGCGGATGCGGATGCGGATGCGGATGTTGATTTTTGTGCGGATGTTCCGCATCCGGATGCGGATGCGGATGCCATCACTATATATATATATATATATATATATATATATATATTATATATATATATATATATATATATATATATATATATATATATATATATATATATATATATATATATATATATATATATATATATATATATATATATATATATATATATAATAATTCAAAAAATTTACACTAT
>SEYY01001288.1:12500-22500 GCA_009176605.1 Armadillidium nasatum | reverse complement strand
CTCGATGGTGGCCGACATGTTCAAATACATTGCGTTTGAAAGTATGCAAGTCAAAGTAAGTTGGAAAAACAGACAAAGGGAGTGTGTTCCAGAATTTACCAGTAGAGTATATGTAAGATTGAGTCTGGTGTATGAGAGTTGGACAGAGAAAGGATGAGACTCTGTAGAAAGGCATGTCACACGAGCTCTTCTCAATATTGGAGGTATGCGACGAGAGAGTTCAGAAGAGCAGTGTTCGTTGTAATAGGAGTAGTAAAGAGAGAGTGACTCAACAATCCGACGGGCAGAAAGGGATTAGATAGAATAAGTGAGGCCAGGAGAGTTGATGAGACGAAAAGCCCTAGACTCCACCTTCTCAAAGAGGTCTGTTTGAGTGGAACCACCCCAGATTTGTGAAGCATACTTGATACAGGGGCGAACAACACCCCTATAGAGGCAGGTCAACTTGAATGAAATGAAGTAATTCTAAAGGCGCCTCAGAACACCCAACCTCTTAGAAGTTTGTTTAGAAAGAGAAATAATGTGATCTTTCCAAGAAAGATCACGAGAAAAAGAAACACCAAGAATATTAAGAACGGGTGAAGGTTTGAGTTGTGTTTTCGAAAAACATGTCATAGTTGTGTGGAAAGATTATGTCCAGTGGAGAGAGAGAACAGAACGAAACACATGTTCTTCCTCTCTCTCTCTCCCCCCCCCCCATATCTATATCTTATATATATATATATATATATATATAATATATATATATATATATATATATATAATATATTATATATATATTATAAAAATATATTTTTTTTTTTTATTTCTCTCTGGTGGCAAAGGCCAGAGGCCTACCATTGTTCCACAGAGTTGGGAGGAAAGTCGGAAACTGGTCAATTTAAGGCCGACCATGACCTGATACACGGCTTTTAAAGGTGCTTAAGTCATAGGAAGTTGGAAAAAAAAAGGAGTGTGTTCCAGACTTTACCAGTAGAGTAAATGTAAGATTGAGCATAGAGGTTAAGTCTGGGGTCAGAGAGTTGGACAGAGAAAGGATGAGACTGTGTAGAAAGACGTGTCGCACGAGCTCAAGAGGAGTATGCGACGAGAGTTCAGAAGAGCAGTGTCCATGTAATAGCGATAAGAGAGGAGTGACGCAAATTTCGACGGGCAGAAAGAGATTGGAGAGAAAGTGGAGCAAGAATTGAAAGGCGAAAAGCTAGACCCCAGGAGAGCTGTGTGTGTGAACCACAGATGTGTGAAGCATACTACAGGGGCGAACAACACCCCTATACAGAGCAAGCAACTGGGGTGGTGTGAAGAAATACTGAAGGCGCCTCAGAACACCCAACCTCTTAGAAGCTTTTTTAGAAGAAAGTAATGTGATCTTTCCAAGAAAGTCACGAGAAAAAGAACACCAAGAATATTGAGGACAGATGAGTTGAGTGGTTTTCGAAGAAATATAGTTGTGTGGAAGATTGTTCGTGTAGAGAGATGGGGAATTGAGTTTTTGAGCATTGAAAACGACCATGTTTTCTCTGCCCCAATTGGAAATGACGAGATAGATCAGAGGTTAGTTGCCAAGGCCACCCTCCTTGCCTCTATAACTGCTGGGAGGGGCGTCTTTCAAAAAAGAAAATGAAGGTGGAGTCATCAGCATAGGAGTGGATAGGAGATGAAGTAATAGAGGAAGGTCATTAATGAAAAACAGAAAAAAGGGATAGGAACCCTTGAGGAACACCACTATTAATAGATTTAAAAGGAAAGAACGGTGGCCGTCTACAACAGCTGCTATAGAACGACCGGAAAGGAAATCAGAGAGAAGGTCACAGAGAGAAGGATAGATTCCGAAAGAGGGAAGTTTAGAAATCAAAGCTTTGTGCCAGACTCTATCGAAAGGTTTTCGAAATGTAGCGCTACAGCAAAAGATTCACCGAAATGCCGAAGAGCGAGGACCAAGAGTCAGAGAGAAGGGAAAGAAGATCACCAGTAGAGCGTTTCTTTCGAAAAGCATACTGGCGATCTGAGATAAAGATTAGAAGAATTGAGATGTTTCCAAATCTTCCTGTTAAGGATAGATTCGAAAACTTTAGAAAGAACGGAGGTTAAAGAAATTGGACGATAGTTAGAGGGCTGAGAGGGGTCCCCCTTCTTCGGCACAGGCTGAATGAGCGCACGTTTCCAGAAAGGAAGGTTGAAGTAGAAAGACAAAGACGAAAGGGCAGGGTGCAAGCTCGGAAGCACAAGTTTTGAGAACCACAGGAGGGATACCATCAGGACCGTACGCCTTCTTAGTGTTAAGCTCAGAGAGAGCAGAAATGACGTCTTTAGAAGAAATTACAATTTTAGGCATAAATGAGTTGGAGGGGGTTGAAGGAGTAGGAACAGCTCCGGAATCGTCTAAGGTTGAATTAAGGCAAAAGTTTGAGCAAAGAGTTCAGCTTTAGAGGAAGGCAAAACGGCAGTTGTACCGTCAGAAGATACTAAAGGAGGGAAAGAGGAAGAAGCAAAGTTAGAGTTGACATTTTTTGCAAAATGCCAGAAAGGGCGAGAGGAAGGAAGCCAGAAAGATTATTGCATTTTGCGACGGAGAAAAGAGTTTTTAGTATCTCGAAGAATAGATTTTGCACGATTCCGGGATGAAATATAAAGTTGCATGAGTTTCTGGAGTTTGAAGACGACGGTAATCCCTGAAGGCAGCATCCCTGTGGCGGATAGCACGAGAACAAGCAGAGTTAAACCAAGGTTTGTTAGGTTAGTAGAAGGGAAAGAATATGGAATGTACGCCTCCATGCCAGAGAGAATCACCTCAGTTATGCGCTCAGCACACTCCGAGGGACCCCTCCCACGGAAAGCAGTAATCATTCCATGGAAAATCAGAGAAGTACAACCGCAAGTCAGACCAGTTAGTGGCACCGAAATGCCAGAAACGTCTCCTCGCCGAAGGCGGGGGCCGTTCTTGCGGAAGACTTGAAGAGACAGGACAAGATACAGGAGATAAGAAGTGATCGGATGAACCCAGAGGAGGAAAGAGTTTAACAGTATAAGGAGAAGGATTAGAAGTTAGGAAAAGGTCAAGTATGTTGGGTTCATCACCAAGACGGTCAGGGATACGGGTAGGGATTGCACCAACTGCTCAAGGTTGTTCTGGATAGAAAATTGGAAGGCGAGTTCACCAGCTGGATCTTGAGAACTAGATGAAAGCCATTGGCGGTGGTGAACATTGAAATCACCTAAAATGATGATTTCAGAGAAAGGAGAAGAAAGAAGAATGTTTCTATTTTGGAGTTAATAGTCGAAGAATTTTGGATAGTCTTGTAGAGTTAGGAGATAAGTAGACAGAACAAATAAATTTAGTTGTAGAGTTGCAAGAAAGTTTAAGCCATAAGGAGAGAATTCAGAAGACTCCAAATTAGAGACACGAGAACAGACAACATCGTTGCGCACATATGCGCAACATCCGCCTTTGGCTGAAAATTGAGGATAGAGACAGTAGGAGGAAACAGAGTAGGGTTTGCTGTCAGAGCACTCAAACACCTGAGTTTCAGTTAAGAACAAGAGATTGAGGTCTAGAAGAAGAGAGGTGGTGTTCGACAAAGTGGAAATTAGTAAAAAGACCGCGAATGTTGCAGAAATTATGAAAAAAGAAGACCGTGCACCAGGGCAAGCCGGCAGAGGTCTTGGTGGCACCAACCCCATCACTGGAGGCCCAACTCCAATGATGGGGAGGAGTTGGATTTTTGAATCCGCCCCTGTATTTTCGATTTTTTAATTTTTTTTTATTTAAAGGTAATGTAGTTAGCGCTTGTAAATTTGTAGGAACGTGGAAGAAGGGGAAGGTGGGAGCATAGACACTCCCATGTGGACGAGGGTACACTAGAGACCCTCTGAGAAGGTGAAACGCGAAAGGAACGAACCAAAGGGCAACGGAGTGAACGGAATGGTCTAGCCCACCTATCACTCCGGGTTAAGCCCATGGGGGTACTTTCATCGCTTCGGACGGCGCTCGCCTCCCCTTATATATATAATATATATATATATATATATATATATATATATATATATATATATATATAATAATAATATATATATATATATATATATATATATATATTATATAATATATATATATATATATATATATATATATATATATTATAATATTATATATATTATATATATATATATATATATATATATATATATATATATATATAATAATTAAAGTAGCAAAATAAACAACATTAATTGTAATATTTTCAATAAATCATTTATATATATCATCATTTCTTATTTAAAAACTTTTATAATTATCATTAACAGTTAACAAGGACATTTAATAATACTTTTAGTTTTATTTTATATTAAAATTCTGACACTAATATTTTATTGGAATTTTAACGCATTAATTTGTCATTTGAGTAAATTTGGCCCATACGGAAGTTTACTGTTATGTTGCCATTAGGTCCAATATAACCTTTGGAAACATTCTACGACCAAACCTATTAGGAAGCTTTTCAATCGAATGGATTCCGGAAACTGCTTTTAGTTTTCTCATCTTACCAAGCATTGTGTTGAAGCCCTTCAAAGAGCTCCGAATCAACTCAAAATCACTTTATATATAATATATATATATATATATATATATATATATATATATATATATATATATATATATATATATATATATATATATATATATATATATATATATATATATATATATATATATATATATATATATATATTCAGTTTATCAATTTAGGCGATTTCAATGTTCACCACCTCCATCGGCTTTCATGTGGTTCTCATGGTGAAGTTGATGAACTCGCCTACAACTTTCCTAACCAGAAAAACCTTGAGCAGCTGGTGCAACTTCCTACCGGTATTCCTGACCATCTTGGTGATGAACCAAACATATTTGATATTTTCTTTAATCTTTAATCCTTCTCCTGACACTGTTAAACTCTTTCCTTCTCTGGGTTCATCCGATCACCTTATCTCCGTTTCTTGTTCTGTCTCTTCAAGTCTTCTGCAAGAACGACGTCCACCTTTGGCTGGGAGACGTTTCTGGCACTTCGATGCTACTAACTGGTTCGACTTGCAATTGCACTTTTCTGATTTCCCATGGAATGATTATGATTACTGCTTCTTTGTGTGTTGGGTTCATAACAGAGGTGATTCACCTCGACATGGAGGAGTACATTAAATATTCTTTCCATTAAACTAAACCTAACAAACCTTGGTTTAACTTCTTCTCGTTCTATTCGCCGCAGAAATACTTCCTTCAGGAATTATCGTATTCTTCAAACCCCTGAAACTCATTCAACTTGTATTTCATCCTGTAATTGTGCATGATCTTTTCTTCGTGACACCAAAACTCATTTCTCCGTTTAAAATGCAATAATCTTTCTGGTTCCTCTTCCTCTAGCCCTTTTTGGCATTTTGCAAAAAATATCAATTAAAACATTGCTTCTCTTTGTCTCCCTCCTCTACTATCTTCTGATGGCACAATTGCCGTTTTAAATTTTACTAAAGCTGAACTCTTCGCTCAAATTTTTCCTTCTAACTCTGCATTAGACGATTCCGGAGCTAATCCTCCTCCTTGAGCCACCTCTTATTCATTTATGCCTAATATTGGAATTTCTTCTAAAAATGTTATTACTGCTCTCTCTGAGTTTAACACTAAGAAGGCGTATGGTCCTGATGGTATTCCTCCTGCGGTTCTCAAAACTTCGACCTTTCCTTCTTGCTAGAAACGTGCGCTCATTCAGCCTGTGCCGAAGAAGGGGGACCCCTCTCAACCCTCTTAACTACCGTGCTATTTGTTAAACCACTATACTTTCAAAGTTTTTTATTCTATTCTGGACAGGAAAATATAGAGACATCTCAATTCTTTTAATCTTCTTTCATCGCAAGTATGACTTTCGTAAAGAACGCTCCACTGGTAATCTTCTTTCCATTATTTCTGACTCTTGGTCCTTTCACTGTTGCACTAGACATTTCGAAAGCCTTCAATAGAGTCTAGCACAAAGCTTTGACCTCTAAACGTCTCTCTTTCGGAATTTATCCTTCTCTCTGTGACCTTCTATGTTATTTCCAATCTGGTCGTTCTATTACAGCTGTTGTAGATGGCCACCTTTCTTCTTTTAAATCTATAAACAGTGGTATTCCGCAGGGATCTGTTCTATCCCCAACTCCTTTTCTATTATTCATTAATGACCTTCTCTCTATTACTTCATCGCCTGTCCAATTCTATGCTGATGACTCCACCCTTCATTGATCCTTTCAATTTTAAAGATGCCAATCCCAACAACAGATAATTGACTCAAGAAGTGTGGCCTTGAAGCATTATTTGTTAAAACACACACACTCTGATCCTTCTCGTATTTCATATTTGGGAAGAAAAAAATCAATCCTTCCATCTTTCATCGGAAACACAAGACTCAAACTTTCATCTATCCTCAATATTGTCGGTGTTTCTTTTTCTCGTGATCTTTCTTGGAAGTATCACATTATTTCTCTTTCTAAACAAGCTTCTAAGTGGTCGAGTGTTCTGAGACCTCTTCGTGATTTTTTTACGCCACTCCAGTTGCTAGATCTTTATTGGAGTGTTTTTCGCCCCTGTATGGAGTACGCCTCACACATCTGGGTGGTACCACACATGCAGTTCTTCTTGAAAAGGTGGAGTTTAGGGTTTTTCGTCTTAAAAACATTTTTGTTCTTACTAACTCTCTCCAAACTCTTTCTGCCCGTCGAATTCTTGCTCACTCTTTATCTATACTATCGCAATTACAAAGGACACTGCTCTTCTGAACTCTTACGTCGCAAATTTCCTCCATTGAAAAGGGCTCGTGCGTTACGACTTTCTACACAGTCTTATCCTTTTTCTGTCCAACTCTCAGACGCCAGACTTAACAGCCATGTTCAATCTTTCATTTACATTGCTGGTAAAGTCTGGAACACACTCCTTTTATCTGTTTTCCCAACTTCCTTTAACGGGCACACTTTCAAACACCATGTATCAAGACATATCGGTCTTTAATTTGACCAGATTTCCAACATTTCCCCAACTCTGGTGGAAATTGGTTGGCCTCTGTCCTTTGGCCACCAGAGGAGATATGAAACACACACACACACACACATATATATATATATATATATATATATATATATATATATATATATATATATATATATATATATATATATATATATATATATATAATATATAATATATATATATATATATATATATATATATATATATATATATATATATATATATATATAAAAGAAAGTAGATTATTTTAAAGTAAATTTTTCCTTTAGCAAAGCGAATACCATTTTATTCCTCAAATAACACAAGATATGTTTCATCTTCCATTTCCTTTCCTACAATATTTTTGAACACATTTTTAACCCTGAAAATGAAACTTTCGCAGATTATTTTTTTGATGCTTGACTTATGCGCCGAAAATAAAAAAGCGAAAAGAGAAGAAGAAGAAGAAGAGGACGAAGAAAGGGAAAGAGGAGGTACAGGAGAAGAAAAATCTTCACTTTGCTACTCATTCTACAAGTTTCCTTCGTCAGCGTTTAAAAGAAATGGCAGTAAAATCTCATGGGGAAGCCAAGCTCCTCTTCAGGTTGGGGGAGTCGTTCAGTCGAAATTGTTTCGAGAGTTTCTTTCATCGTTACGTAAAGAAATCGAAGAGAGAGACAACGGTGAGATCACGAACGGATTTCAAGGATGCATCGCACATCTAAGGATCAACAGGGAGGTAAAAGTTCTCCATATGTTAATAATGTATATATATATATATATATATATATATATATATATATATATATATATATATATATATATATATATATATATATATATATATATATATATATATATATATATATATATATATATATATATATATATATATATATAATATTATTATATATATATATATATATATATATATATATATATATATATATATATATATATATATATATATATATATATATATATATATATATATATATATATATATATATATATATATATATATATATATATATATATATATATATATATATATATATATATATATATATATATATATATATATATATATATATATATATATATATATATATATATATATATATATATATATATATATATATATATATATATATATATATATATATATATATATATATATATATATATATATATATATATATATATATATATATATATATATATATATATATATATATATATATATATATATATATATATATATATATATAATATATATATATATATTTCTCAGCTAGTTGACTTAGGGGAGCCACCTTTCAGCTCGGCAAGCACAAAACATTGCAATTTTAATAATAAACCTTTATGTGCTGACTTTTCAACATCGTTTTCAAGCTCATTTTATCGATTTGATAACAATTGCAAAGAAAATGCTAATTGCAAAAGTTCTCCTTCTGTTTCAAACCAAAGAGAATTTCCCTTCTGTCAATGCGATACAATTGAAGAAAAGCTTTCTTTCTGTTCATCTGCTCGGCGGCCTGTGACGCTTGGAGAGAAAAGCTATGCCAGCATTGCTTTGGCCTTCGTGCCTCATCCTCAAAGAATTTCTATTGAATTAAAGTTTAAAACAAAAAGTACTTCTGGATTGCTTGTGAAACTTTGGTCCAGGAGAGCGCCTTTATCCCTAAGTCTTCATGTAAGTATAACTTAAGCAAGTATTCAAAACAATAGTAAACAAAGAAATTTGCATATATATATATATATATATATATATATATATATATATATATATATATATATATATATATATATATATATATATATAATATATATATATATATATATATATATATATATATATATATATATATATATATATATATATATATTAATTTTTTTTCTGCAGTCACCATTCATTGTCTGCATCCTTTTATATATGCAGGTTGTTAAAATTAAAAACAAATTAATCTCACCACGCTTATGTGTAATAAATTTGGTAGGTGAGAAAGGACGAGAACATTTGAACGAGGAAAATATTAATTTCGGCAGGAAAAACAGAAGACGGAAAATATTTCTTCAAAATCGAGGTGATCAAGAAAAAAAAAGAGATCACAGAGAATACCTCTGCTGTAGAGTTGGCCGACGCACCGGGTGCGTTGGGGTGCGTTGGGGTGCGTGGTACGGTCATACTAGTGGGCCAAAAAAAAATAAAAAAAATTTAACGGTACGGTGCTCGTCCTACCTGCGGGTTCCTGGCGCGCTCCGCACCATTGTTACTGTATCCTACGATGATCCTCTGACCCTGCATATATATATATATATATATATATATATATATATATATATATATATATATATATAATATATATATATATATATATTATATATATATATATATATATATATATATATTTTACATGCACTGCACCATATTTCGCATGATGCAGGGTGGTGTCGACTGCAGAAAGATTTCACATTCCTGCAATCGTACGTGGGAAGAAAGAAAAACTGGCTTAAAAACTGTTCCCAGCCTCTAGAACCATGCGAAGAACTATTCTTCATATATATATATATATATATATATATATATATATATATATATATATATATATATATATATATATATATATATATATATATATATATATATATATATATATATATATATATATATATATATATATATATATATATATATATATATATATATATATATATATATATAAATTGAAATGAAGATTATATATTTCAAGGTAGCCTGATAGTAGGGGGAAAGTTACCATCCTTATTCCCCTCTCCTCAATTCCCCTTGAAATTTCCTTTAAATCTACCGAATCATCACAACAATTCAGATTCAAAACTTTCTATTTTGCAGCATTAATCTTGTAAATCTGTTTTAGCGTATTTGAATAATTAGTTAATCCTAAAAACTGTTACTATGGAAACATAGTAATAATTAATTTAGTAAGTAAGATA
>SEYY01001286.1:37500-41852 GCA_009176605.1 Armadillidium nasatum | reverse complement strand
GTCCGTAGAATTATTTAGAACAGAGGAGGAAGATCTGAAGTTAGTATTTTGAGAGAATATTATATATTTCTTTATGAAAAATATCGTAAATTTGAGTAGCTGAGTTTCTGAGACTTCATCATTAGCCATGTTTTCTCTGTTTCAATTCATAATTATAGGAATATCAAAACTCAGTAACTGAATAGCCTCTTCCTTAATTTCTGTTCTTGTTTCATTTTCAAAATAATACCTCCCCCTCGATAAACAATGCGTAGTAGAACAGTTTTCAAGCTCTTCGAATTCGATTTCACTGAATTAATCCGATATTTATTAGAATCCAAAGAAGCGTGCTTGGGACCCCTACTGGGGCTACATTGCATGATGCTGTGGCGCTACAGGGTTATAGGAACAAACCAACAAAAATCGAACATCTCCAATATGGGCACAACAACTGTTGCAACGAAATTAAGAATAATAAGACAGGAAAGATTCCACACCCCAGGAATCGATCCAGCATCATCGTTATCCCACTGCGGTACTCTACCTCCCCAGTAAAGAAGACGTAGTAGAACATTTTTCAAGTTCTTCTGCTTCAATATCACTGCAGCAATTCGGTACTTATATATATGGTTACTCCTGTAAACCTAAAAGCAACCCAACAAATTGATATGTTGCCCCGGTTAGGTTTTCCAAGCACCTTTCTATGGGATATATATATATATATATATATATATATATATATATATATATATATATATATATATATATATTATATAATAATAAATATATATAAATATAGTACAGGCGTAGTTTTTTTTAAAGTGAAAAGCTTAATATAAAATAATTGGACAAGTTGTTGGGCGTTTTTTTGAACGTTTTAGTTTTATCAGTCTAAATTGCCGTAATTGATTTCTTTTCTACATTTATTAGAGTTCAGCATGGAATAACTCATTACTATATATATATATATATATATATATATATATATATATATATATATATATATATATATATATATATATATATATATTATATATATATATTATAATCGTTATCGGCATATTTTTTTTCTCTATCGTCATTGTCATTGTCAATTTTCTGCCTGTTGTTATGGCGCGACTAATTTACTTACATTAGGTTATTATAAATATCTCTCTGCTCCACCTTCGTCTATTGAGAGGGAAAGGACGTTTAGTAGTGGGAGCCAAAGACGAAATCGAATTACCCCCGCAGAAATTGGAGAAAAGATTGTTTCTGCATCACAATTTAAGGAGTTCTAAATTTAAAGTACTAGAATTTTGCATCTCTCTCTATTTTTTCATATTTTAAAATTTTAAAAACGATTTTCTGTAGATACTACTATTCAGAGTATTCCACTCGATCTCGCTACCAGATATTGTGCTTATAAATACCAAATTATTGGTCATAACTTAATAAAATTTGTATATGAACATTTTCAATGAGTTTGTAAATTTGGATAACGAGGAACTAAGTACTAAATATCTTCAGTAGGATGGAGTCACTGCCACTCGTCCAACGTCAGTATGTAAGGAATTGAGTCTTTCTATGAAGATTGGGTCTTTTCGAAGAGACTTTGGACACCAAGGCAGACTGACCTTATTCAGATGGATTTCTTCCTATGGTACATACTACTCTCATGCAACTAAAATACAACATTCGGCAGGCAGTTACGCTGTAACTCTCAATATGTTGACAGAAATCTTCCATAATATGGAAAAGCGTGTTCAGGCATGTCTTGATGCTAATGGCGATTTCTTTCAACACTTATTGTGATGTCGGAACAAATTTCACACACCAAAGTTTTGCTCGTGACAAATTATATGAACTTATGAACCTTACTTTGATATCTAAAAAGCTCATATCTGGGACCGAGAGCGAGTGGGACACCCTGAATTATACTATTAATAGTACATGTATTTACACATTTGAAAAAAGAATAAAGAAAAGACAATTTATCCATATTATAAAGTTGTTAAAATTTATTAAATAATTAAAATTTTTAAAATATACTTTTTTTTCATCGTCAAATTTACTTCTATAATCGTCATCATAATCCATCACTATATATATATATATAATATATATATATATATATATATATATATATATATATATATATATATATATATATATATATATATATATATATATATATATATATATATATATATATATTATTTATTTCATTTTGAAAGCATTGACTGAAAATGAATCAAGGGAATTTAATATTCTCTTTATTGAATCATCTATAAATGAAGACGTGTTTAGAGAAATACGGACGAAAGAGGGCAAATTGAAAGTTACTTTTATAGCAAAGATTTTCTTTATAGAGGGGAAATGGCTAATAAAAAAGGGAAGTATGATTTTCCCTGCATTTAAACTTCAGACAATGATATAAGAAGGAAAGAAGAATGGAGCAGGGGGATTGAGAGGACGACTATTCCAAGAAGAGAGAGAAAATAGATTTGAAAACAAAAAGAGGGTCGTACTAAGTAGTAAACTTGGTGTCTTATTTAGTACAAGTCATTACGGAATTGATGTTGATATGGGAAAAAGTAATTGATATAGATTATTAAAATTAGAAATGCTGAAAAGGAAATGATTGATATTTACGATAAATTTGACGATATATTTTAATACGCTATTCGATGAATAAAATATATATATTCGGCTTAAGAAGAAGTTTGGTTTATAGTAATAGTTGTGACGCTATAGTTACAGAAAGTGTTTTGTTCAATAGTTGCTAAAGAAGTGATTAAGAGTTTGAAAGGTAGAAACTGAAAGATAAAAAGGTGGAAAAAAAGAGTGGAAACATTAATAGAAAGTGTGTGGTAGAAAAACTATATCATCAGCTAAATTATTTTTTTTCCCCACTCCACCCAATCTACAGTAATTTCAAAGCGATTTTATCTAACTTTCTTTACCGTTATTCAATTTTTCATTACTTTAATTTTAGTTTTAATTTTCACTATTTTTTTACACTTGTTCTAATTTAGGAATTAGTGAATATCTTTTGTGGATAATTTACCAAAATAAGATTAGGAAAAAAGAAATAAAAATAAAATTCTTTTTAAAAGAAAAAATTTACCCAGATAAAACAGTGATATATATATATATATATATATATATATATATATATATATATATATATATATATATAATATATATATATATATATATATATATATATATATATATATATATATATATATATATATATTATATTATATATTATATATATATATATATATATATATATATATATATATATATATATATATATATATATATATTATATATATATATTATATTATTATATATATATATATATTATATCAGTGTTTTATCTAGCTAAATTTCTGTTAAACATATGCAAATTTTTTTTGTGAAAAAAAAACAGAAAAATAAAAGTCGATAAACCTTAGCTGTTAAGTATATCCCAAATGTGACCCTAAATTACCACCATTTTACGGTGTTATATATATATATATATATATATATATATATATATATATATATATATAATATATATATATATTATATATATATATATATATATATTATATATATATATATATATATGCCGATGGGCGATGACTCGACCTTTCATTACCCCCTTAAATTTTAAATACGTCTCCTCCCTCCCCCGCTAACAACAGTTAATAGACATAAGGAGGGTAGTCTTCGAGTGAATAACCTCTAATCTATCTCGTATTTCAAATTGAGGCAGAGATAATATGGTCGTTTTCAGTGTCTCAAAAACTCAGTTCCTCCATTTCTCTACTCGACACAATCTTCCACACAACTATAACATCTTCGAAAACACACAATTCAAACCTTCATCTGTCCTTAATCGGTGTTTCTTTTCCTCGTGATCTTTTTTTGGCAAGATTACATTACTTCTCTTTCTAAACAAGCTTCTAAGAGGTTGGGTGTTCCTGACGCGCCTTCAGAATTTCTTCAATCCACACTAGTTGCTTGCTCTCTAATGGGGCGTTGTTCGATCCTGAATGGAGTGCGCATTACATATCAGGGGAGGTTTCATTCATACAGCTCTCCTTGAACAGGTGGAGTCTAAGGCTTTTCGTCTTATCAACTCTTCCGCTCTCACTAATTATCTCCAGTCTCTTTCTGACCGTCGAATTGTTGCATCACTCTCTCTATATCGCTATTATAATGGACACTGCTCTTCTGAACTCTCTCGTCGCATACCTCCTCCATTGAAAGAGCTTGTGCGACACGTCTTTCTACACAGTCTCATCCTTTCTCTGTTAAACTCTTTGACCCCAGACTTAACTGCTATGCTCAATCTTACATGTACTCTACCTGGTAAAGTCTGGAACAAACACCCT
>SEYY01001286.1:30000-32500 GCA_009176605.1 Armadillidium nasatum | reverse complement strand
CCATATCTCCGTTTGCCGAAACAGGACTTATGGTCCTGCTTCGTTGCCCAGGGTGCACGTCGTGGACGTAGTTGGACTTATACACTATATATATATATATATATATAATTATATATATATATATATATATATATATATATATATATATATAATATATATATATATATATATTAAAGATATAAACTGTTTTAAGTAGAATTTTATATTTAAAGTTTTATTAAACATTGATTTATTTGTGCGGTAACGAATTTTTTTTTTTTTCCTTTGCAAAATTTGAGTCTAAAAATTGTTTTTATATTTTATATTCGCATTTTTATGTATTTTGTTTTGTATTGTTTTGCATTTTTTTTATATTGCTTTGTATTTCAATTTATATTATTTTATGTATTTTTTTTGCATTGTTTATATTGTTCTGGTATTTTCTGGATTTTATTTTGTATTTTTTTTGTAGTTTTCTTGCATTATTTTTTATTTTGGTTTTGTTTGTTTTGTTTTCGTAATTTTTGGATTTCTTTTTGTGCTGTTTTGTAATTTGTTTTCTGTTGTTTGTTTTGTTCGCATTGTTTGTTTTGCTTGAATTGTTTTTGTTCGCATTGTTTGTTTTACTTGAATTGTTTATTTCATTCGAATTGTGTTTTGTTTGAATTTTTGTGTTGTTCGCATTGTTTGCTTTGATTGTGAATTGTTTTTGTTCGCATTCGTTTTTCTTGAAATGCTTGTTTTCCTTTAGTTGTTTGCTTTGTTTTCTATTATCCGTAGTTTGTGTTGTTTTTTTAATCTTATTTTTTTTTTTTTAACTTTTGATATTGTATTTTTGTATTTCGTTTTGCATTGCTTGCATTTTATTTTCTGTGTTGTTTATTTTGCAACTTGTTTTTCTTCGGATTATCAGAAATTTAAAAAAAGAATCGAACGTTTTTTTTAAAATTTGATGAGCAACAAAACTTTTTGGTCATTTAATATTAAATATTAAAAAAATATTTTCCTATTTCTGAAATTCAGAAGGAGTTTCATACAACAAATGTCACTAATGTGCAGCTCATCTAAAGTAAAAGTTCCTCACTATAACGAGATAACAAATCGAATTTTTATGTCGAAGGCCTATGGCTCGATTCCTAGAGGGAAAATTTAGAAAGGGAATTCTCCTGTTCAGTAAAGGGGAAAAGACGTTATGTGTAAATTAAAACCAATATAAAAACGTAATCAGCTTTCAGTTTAGACAAGGTCTTCCAAACGTTACGCTAGTAAAAGCAGAAGTATCGAAAGTATAATTCAAATTAAAGTACCGTTAAAATATTCAAATTAAAGAACAATTAAAATATTCAAATTAAAGATCCGTTAAAATATTCAAATTAAAGAGAAGTTAACATATTCAAATTAAAGATCCGTTAAAATATTCAAATTAAAGAGCAGTTAACATATTCAAATTAAAGATCCGTTAAAATATTCAAATTAAATAACTATTAATATATATATATATATAATATATATATATATATATATATATATATATATATATATATATATATATATATATATATATATATATATATATATATATATATATATATATATAATAGGAACCGACCGGGGCCCAGGCCCCGGCAAACCCAGGCTAAAAATCATGGAAAACCGGGGTTTGCCTGCCGGGGTTGAAAAGACAAATTTTACTTAAAGGGAGTTCAGTTTCAAAAAAAAAGTTTAATTTTCAGTAGATTCTCCTGAAATTTTCACTATGTAGCTTTTTCCCCGGTAAAAAAAAAGGTCTAATTCTAGCGTTTTTCTGAGTCTATAACTTAAATTTTTTTTTTTTTTTGGAAATTTGACCCTTTTTCAAATGAATGACGAAGCCAAACCACTGTCTGGAATGATCTGAAATTTGGATTGTATAATCAACGTTCTATGTTCTACAAAAGCTTCTAATAGACTTTTGTTCCCAGATTTATAATCAAAATTTTATTAGCCCAAAACTGACCATCTATCGAAAAAAATTTTTTTCTTTTAAATCCACTACAACTAAAACATTTCTTATTTTTTGGTGGGTATATAGATGAAGGATGGGGCTACAAATTTTTCTCTATATTTTTCGATGCGATTCGTTACTTTTGAAATATAGTCTCTCAATAAAAAGTCCATTTTTGGCCAAATTTCAAAAATTCCCAAAGTTTGAGAGGCTATATCTCGTTTCAAACAAATGGCATTTAGATTTGCACTAATAAAAGTTGTTGCCCTTTTCTTACTCTAAACAATATCCAAAAATAAAAAAAAATAGTAGGTAGTGTTTTTTTTAATACAATTTTTTTTCTCCGGAAAGGTACGATTTTTGCAATTTTTTTTTTCAAGTGCTTATAACTTTTTTCTAGACGTGATATCAAAAATCTGTTCCCAATAATGCAAAAAATTGGGGCTAAGATTATTTTAAATTTTCAGCTCATGTGGACCAGTGGTTTCCCGCTATTCATTTTAATTTCACCTTGGGTCAATAACTTTCAAACCGTTA
>SEYY01001286.1:22500-27500 GCA_009176605.1 Armadillidium nasatum | reverse complement strand
AACAGTTCAAGATTATGAAAGATATTTGAGAAGGTCAGTAAAAGAGAGAGTATTGACAAGGCGAGAATACCCACTATTCATTCTTTAAAGAAGGAATGTATAGAACCACTCAAGATATCCGACACATGGAAGAACTACAACCCTATACAGAGCAAGAAACTTGACTCGATGTGGAGAAATTTCGAAGGCATCTACGAACATCCAGCTATTTAGAAGATTGCTTTATAGAAAAGCGATGTTAACTTTTCAAGACGGATCACAGAAAAGAAATGCCATTGATAAGGAAGATTTGTTTGGGTGTTTATGATTGTGCTGTTGTGTAGATGAATATGTTGAGTAATATGTAAGAGATAAAAGTATATTGTTAATGGGAACTAGGAGAGTTGTGGTGTCGTCAGTAGAATCAAAATGAGGAAAGTAGGTATAAGTACGTTAGATGAGGGATTAGAGTTTTTAAGCCACTGAAAAAAATATTCTTTCTTTCAGTTGCAAATATGAAAGACATCAACCATTTTGGTATTGTTGAAATATTTTTCGAAGTTAAAAGTTTAATTAATGGATAAAGTTATTAAAATAAGATTGAGAAAGTTTTGAAATGCTGATAGGTCTTAGTGAAAAGAAGAAATAGAGGAGGCTGAACAAAACCCTAAGGAAGATCACTAATAATAGATTTAAAGGATAAACGGTGGTTGTTTGCAACAGCTGCAATAGAAGGACCAGAAAGGAAATCAGAGAGGAAGTTACAAAGTGAATGATAGACACCCAAAAAGGGGAGTATATAAATGTAAGTTTTATGTCAGACCCTATAGAAAGCTTTCGGTCTGTCCAGCGCCACAACGGAAAATTTGTCGAAATGATAAAGTGAAGTAAATAAAAATCAGAATAAAAAGTCTATCGCCAATCGAGAGTGTCTCAAGAAACATGTACAGGTGATATGAGAAGATTTTAAGAAATAAAGTGTTTTCAAATCTACTGATTTGAGGTTGATTCAAAAACTTTGGAACTAATATTAAAATTTTTTGAAATGAACAGAAGAAAGTCATTAAACGATGTATAAAAGGTTGAGAGGTTTTCCTTTAGGCCCCATTTATAATACGAAAGAAAGATCGAAATTTATAAACATAGAACGAACAATATACCCAGGCAAAGTCTAGGTTCAGAAGCAAGCATTTTGAGAATCAAAGGCACAATACCATGAGGCATACATCTTTATAGGAAATTACGATGTTATTTATCAAAAAGTTGGAGAGAGGATTAGAAGGAAGTAATGTAAGAGATAAAAGTATATTGTTAATGGGAACTAAGAGAGTTGTGGTGTCGTCAGTAGAATCAAAATGAGGAAAGTAGGTGTAAGTACGTTAGAGCTTTCACTTTTAGCATAAAGTCAAAAAGAGGATGAATAGAAGAAACAATGATTATTGGAATTTTTTTTTTTTTTACTGAAAAATATGTTTTAATATAAAATAGAAGAGATTTAGAACTATTATGGAATGAAATATACAGGTAACATGAGTTCCTATAGTTTGAATATGATAGTACGAGTAATTCTTGAATGCAGCCTCCATGCAACGAATAACACCAGAACAAATAGATTTAAACCAATGTTTGGAACTTTATCGAAGAAAAGACAATGGAATGTACACCCCAGCCCCTATGCCAGTGAGAATTGCCTGGTTCTATTGCCATGCGCACTTTCGAGGGCAAATACGATCAATCTGTAACACTAAAGTTCCAAAAACTTGATGACTGAATCGGTTGAAGATTTAAGGAAGTTGAACAGGATATTTAAATCAACCTTTTAATGAAAAATAAGGGTAGAGAAAACAAGATGGAAAAAAATAGACGTTTGCTATCGCAAGAAAAACTGAATGGGAAGCAATCTCTCTCAAGCCTATCTTAGACAAAAATAATAGATAACATTTTTTTTTTTTTTACAATTTAAAAAAAAAGTGTGGGGTTTTTAAAGTGTGGTTCTCGTATTATGAGAAGGAAGAATGGAGCACATTTAAGACATAGCTGTAGGTACCACAATATAAGATTAAAAGTATGATAGACAAACACTTTTTTGTCACTCAGGCGAAGAAGATAGAGCCATTGTGCACTTGAAACTAATATTATATATATACTTCCTTCCTGCTTGCTTTTCCTATATATATATATATATATATATATATATATATATAATATATATATATATATATATATATATATATATATATATATATATATATATATATATATATATATATATATATATATATAAAGGGTGGTTAAATTGTATGGGCCGATGTTGAATGTGAACCACACCTAAACGTCAAGTTTTTTACTGCATTTCATTTGACTTTTTTCAATTTCAGACTTACTCAATTTGAACCATGGAAAGATACACAATGGAGCAACGTGTTAAAGTTATTCAGGCTTATTATGAAAATGGGCGTTCAAATCAAAATGCATATCGTGCACTTCGTGATTTTTTTGGTCAATTTAATCGTCCAAATGTGCGTACAATCGGAAAAATCGTGAAAAAATTTGAGCAAACCGGGTCTGTAGGAGATTTGAAAAGACCAGTGCATGCTCGTACAGCTCGTACTGCAGAAAATATTGCTGCTGTTCGCGATAGTGTGGCTGAGGAGCCATCCACTTCAACTCGTCGTCGTGCCCAACAATTGCACCTCTCACGCTCGTCGTTGATGAACATTATGCATAAAGACTTGCATTTAAACGCTTACAAGGTGCAATTGACTCAAGAACTAAAGCCTCTTGACCATACAAAACGTCGTCAATGGTCAGAATGGTGGCAAGAAATGGCAACAGTGGATGATCAATTTTCGAGGAAAATCATCTTCAGTGATGAGGCACATTTTCACCTCAGTGGATTCGTCAATAAGCAGAATTGCCGCATTTGGGCGAATGCTAATCCAAGAGTGATTGTCGAAAAACCAATGCACCCACAAAGAGTGACTGTTTGGTGTGGTTTATGGGCTGGCGGCATCATCGGGCCGTATTTTTTCCAAAATGAGGCCGGTCAGGCAGTTACTGTGAATTGGTGTTCGCTATCGTGAGATGATAACGAACTTTTTATGGCACGAATTGGAAGGTATGGATGTGGACGATATGTGGTTTCAACAGGACGGTGCCACTTGCCACACAGCTAACGAAACAATGGCTATTTTGCGCGACAAATTCAATGGCCGTGTTATCTCACGTGGTGGCGATGTCAATTGGCCGCCAAGATCATGTGATTTGACACCGTTGGACTTCTTTCTTTGGGGTTATTTGAAAGAAAAGGTGTACGTCGATAAGCCAGCAACAATTCAAGAGCTAAAGGATGAGATAATTCGGCACATTAACGGCATAGAACCCCAATTATGCCTCAGCGTCATCGAAAATTTGGACCATCGGATGGAGGTGTGCCGCCGAGGTCGCGGCGGCCATTTGGCCGATATTTTGTTCCATACATAATTGAACCATACCATATTATCATAAAAAAAAAAATGACAATAAATTCCTAAGTAATTTGTGTTTTATTCAAAATCAACATCGGCCCTTAAAATTTAACCACCCTTTATAATATATATATATATATATATATATATATATATATATATATATATATATATATATATATATATATATATATATATATATATATATATATATATATATATATATATATATATATATATATATATATATATATATATATATATATATATATATATATATAAGGAAAAGCACACAGGAGGGAAGACCTATGAAGGGAATAGGGGGTAACGGGTAGAAGAGAATCACTAATCATTTTAGAGGAAGTAATTTGAGTACTCTATTATTTAAGCTCTTATATATCAATTTGTATCTGTCAAGGCTCTTCCCTCAGCCCCTCTTCAGGAGAAAATAGGTTTCCTTTGTAGAAGGATTGAATAAATAATTAAGGAATGAATGACAAAATATAATCACTAATAAATATACAAAGTTTGCTTTCTAATTTTCTCCTATTCTGTTATTATTATAAATATTATCAAGTATTAAGTATTAGTGAATATTATTATTACAAGTATAAGAAAAGTTGGCTCTATGATCAAAGAACTTTACGTAATCCTCTCATATATATATATATATATATATATATATATATATATATATATATATATATATATATATATATATATATATATATATATATATATATATATATATATATATATATATATATATATATATATATATATATATATATATTCTAAGTATTTAAATACACTTCCACGCATGCACAAATATACACACATACATACAAACACAAACATACACAAACAAACAATAATAATATATATAATATATATATATATATATATATATATATATATATATATATATATATATATATATATATATATATATATATATATATATATATATATATATATATATATATATATATATATATATATATATATATATATATATAATTGTGTTCCTGTATAATTAAAGAGGTATCGTTCGGATGTTTAGAAAAGAACTTTTAAGAAGGCACAATTAAATATAATTACCTTAAGCACGACGACAATAACCGAGACAAACTAAATAGTCTTATTATTCAAATTACCCTTTTCAGATAAGTCTTAATTGGGCTTTTTTTTTTTCATATATGCTATCATATTCTAGAAGCTTGATTCTTTTGTATATATATATATATATATATATATATTATATATATATATATATATATTATATATATATATATATATATATATATATATATATATATATATATATATATATATATATATATATATATATATATATATATATATATATTATATATATATATATATATATATATATATATATATATATATATATATATATATATATATATATTATATATATATATATATATATATATATATATATATATATATATATATATATATATATATATATATATATATATATATATATATATATATATATATATATATATATATATATATATTATATAT
>SEYY01001286.1:12500-15000 GCA_009176605.1 Armadillidium nasatum | reverse complement strand
CTCGTAAAATCCTTATATGGCTTTAGTTTTAATTATATACTATATATATATATATATATATATATATATATATATATATATATATATATATATATATATATATATATATATATATATATATATATATATATATATATATATATATATATATTGATCATGTTTAATTTTATTTTAAAGTATAGCTTTATTACGTTGCATTTGCCCATAATATTTAATTGAGCTTTAAACTTATAAAAAAATGTTATTTGGAGATCGTTTTGAACTAGTAGAATGGATTATAATATTAAAATGAATTTAAATATATTAAGAAATAGCTTCGCTCTATCTCCGTTTGTTCTTACGGTTGAATTGTAAGGAAGGATTTTCAGTAATCTCTGTTAAACACTTTTGTATATAAAGTATAAGCGAGGAAGATTATTATAAAGATTATTAGGTAATATCAAGCTTTAATTACACTTCTTATTACCTGATGGTACGTTTGAGAATTAAATGAAGAAAGAAAATTGATAATGGTCGAACAAGATTTTTGTTGTTGTTAAACTTAAGCAATGTTCATCTTTTGCGTCCGAAATACAATAATTTTTATATAATAAGAATAATATATGTAATTAAATTAAAATATAGATATTTGATCTTGATGAAAATAATTAATAGGCGCAAAATAGTTTTAAAAAACTTTCCGGGTAACGAATGGTCTGCCGAAAGGGGCATCTGAAATCCAGTATAACCCGAATGGTTGAAGTTAAGAAAATGCTAATACTAAATGACGACAGATAGCAATGAATTTAAAATCAAACAAAAAGAATTTCAGACAAAGGAAAAAAAAAAAAAAAAGTAAATGTGTTTCAAATTTGGAGGAAAAAAAAAAAAAAAAAAAAAAGAGTAAATGTGTTTCAAATTTGAGTTTGACCCAGCCTTAGTAATTAAAGTTAGTCATTTTATGTAAGGAAATAAATAAATAGAAATATTTTTGGTTTGATTAGCAAGGTAGAATCGACAAAAATACGTAAACAATTAGGAAGACTCCAAAGCTTTTATATATCACGAGAACAGAAAACTCTGTTACACATTTCATAAAAAACATCCACCTTTGGATAAAATTTGTAGTTAAAAGTAGTAGGTAACGTGACGTAACGTAACGGTAGTGTTTTTGAATAAGATGTTTCTATACTTCAGGCTCATCCTAAGGAACTACCTAGAAAGTTCCCTTCCTAGGATAAATAAAAGCCAAAGAGGTATGAACACTCTCTCTCTCTCTCTCTCTCTCTCTCTCTCTCTCTCTCTATATATATATATATATATATATATATATATATATATATATATATATATATATATATATATATATATATATATATATATATATATATATATATATATATATATAATATATATATTTTTTTTTTTTTTTTTTTTTTTTTTTTATTGAAAAATGTATACATAAGATAGAATATATATTTATTTATAAAGCAATATTATATAAATAAATAATTTAATAGAAATAAGCCAAGGAAATAATTGAATTTCCAATTTAACAAATGTTTCAAATGTCTTTTCATTGTTTGGAATAAATTTTCGTTGGAATTTAAACAATTTGTCTGTTTCACTGGCTGCCTGTCTGTATATATTTGCTAATCTACCTCTGACTGTCTCTCTGCCTGTTCTTTTTCCTGTGATTGTCTCTCTATCTGTTATTTTGCCTCTGAGTGTTTCTATGTCTGTCCATTTGCCTCTGACTGTCTCTTTGTTTGTCCTTTTGCCTCTGACACTCTCTGCCTGTTCTTTTACCTCTCACTGTCTCTTTGTTTGTTATTTTATATTTGACTGTCTCTCTTTTTTTTTTTACCTTGCCTGTCTTTTGCCTCTGACTGTCTCTCTGCCTGTCCTTTTCCCTCTGGTTGTCTCTCTATCTGTCATTTTTCCTGTGAGTGTTTCTCTCTCTGTCCATTTGCCTATGACTGTCTCTTTGTTTGTCCTTTTGCCTCTGACTTTCTCTGCCTGTTATTTTACCTCTGACTGTCTCTCTGTTTGTCCTTTTACCTCTGCTTGTCTCTCTGCCTGTTCTTTTCCCTCTGGTTGTCTCTATCTGTCATTTTTCCTGTGAGTGTTTCTCTGTCTGTCCATTTGCCTCTGACTGTTTCTTTGTTTGTCCTTTTGCCTCTGACTCTCTCTGTCTGTCCATTTGTCTCTGACTGTTTCTTTGTTTGTCCTTTTGCCTCTGACTCTCTCTGCCTGTTCTTTTACCTCTGACTGTCTCTTTGTTTGTTCTATTTTATTTGACTGTCTCTCTGTTTGTCATTTTACCTTGGCCTGTCTTTTGCCTCTGACTGTCTCTCTGCCTGTCCTTTTCTCTCTGAATTATCTCTCTATCTGTCATTTTGCCTCTTGTATTTATGATTGTCTGTTCTTTTGTCTGTCTGTCTGTCTGTCTGTCTGTCTCTCTCTCTCTCTCTCTCTCTCTCTCTCTCTCTCTCTCTCTCTCTCTCTATATATATATATA
>SEYY01001286.1:5000-7500 GCA_009176605.1 Armadillidium nasatum | reverse complement strand
TATATATATATATATATATATATATATATATATATATTAGAGAGATTGAAAGATAAATAGATAGATAGATAGTAGATAGATGAGTTGAGGACTTTTTCATAAATTAAAGAAAGTGAAGTCTCCATGTGGAAAGTGAAGTCTCGAAGAGGAAAATGAAGTCTCGAAGAGGAAAATAAAGTCTTCAAGAGGAAAGTGAAGTCTCCAAGAGGAGAATAAAGTCTCCAAGAGGAAAGTGAAGTCTCCAAGAGGAAAATAAATCTCCAAGAGGGAAATAAAGTCTCCAAGGGGAAAGTTAAGTATCCAAATTGAAAGAGAATTTGTAAATAAAATTTGAGACAAAAAATGTCATCGAAAAATGTTACAACATCTAACAAACCGAATTGAGAGTTGGAATTTGAGGCTAACAATCTGAAACGTTTTTTAATTGAGTTACTTAAAAAAAGAAAATCAGAAAAGATTTAACAAGGAATTTAAGCAATAAGAAAATGTAATAGAGGAAAAAGATTGAATAATTTAAGGATTTTCTTTTAATGGAGACCTAAAATAAATTGGAAAAAAAAAGAAAATCGAAGAATATTACAGTACATAAGAAATCTTAGCAAGGAACTGAAACAGAGTTTCAGTTTTTAGTAGAGTAAATAAATGAAAACTGATGCAAATAAAAATTGCAATCAGTAAAAAGAAGTAATAAAAAATGTGATAATTGAAAGAAAGAGCCCATTTAACTGGCCAGATGGCTACTTCATAACCACATTAGAAAGATACGTTGATAGAAATGTAATCTGACAACCAGTGTAGGCCACAGCTGCTTTACTTGTAATCTGACAATAAAGGAATAATATGTCCGCTAAATATGTTTAAAGAATGAGTGGATAAAATGCTTTCATAACGACGTGAAAAACTGTAGAGAAGATATTTCCGACTCTTAACAGTATAAAATCTGTGGGTCAGGAATTTGTTATGAGAAAAATATATTTATAACTTCTTTGTAAAGGAATGAAACAACTCTTTACGTGTCCTGTTTGCTTCTTCACCATTACCTGCAAAGAGTTCTTTATTTTATTTAATTATTATTATTATTTTAGATAGAAAGATAAATAGATAGATAGATAGATAGAGAAACTTGTCAGTCTTTTTTAACACTTTATCACACAGCTCATGGACAGAGCCCTTTTCAGGGAGGAGGCATAAGTTAATTAATTAGTAATTAATTCGTAATAAACAAAAATTAAGATTCAACAATGTAAATGTACGTTTATAGGAGTGAATAATGTTTTTCAGTGGAAAGGTTGTGAGCTTTACGTAGGACTAAATAAGGGAGTTAGTTTGAAAAGTGTTGAGGTGAAAAGGAAATCAAATACTGAAGAGGTTTGCAAATATTACTAATTTAATGGTTGACATTAATTAAATTAAAATTTTAATTTCTTAATGCAGAAAAAGAGTGGCTCAAATCAGAAACATCATTTAAGCCTATATTTCCAACAATTTTTATAATATAATAAAGACAGTTCTGTATAACATCTTGTATGTATGTGTGTGTGTGTGTTTGTGTATTGTTAACCTTTCTGAAAGGGACCACTAAGGAATACTATTTTGCTTTGAACCCCACCATGAAAAGGTCAACAATAAATAATGTTATTTGAAATTTACCCTGAAATAGATTACTATAAGGAACGTTGTCACAGCTTTCAAACTCACCGCGTGAAATGAGCTGCTGTGGAAAGTTACCTCATTCTTTGAACTCCACCATAGAAGGTGTTACCATACTTATACTATGGTGTTACTATCCCATTCACTGAGTTCCAGAATTGCTGTCTCCAGTTTAGTACATTTACACTTATTAAGAATTGGTTAAGCGTTTGTAATTCATATTAGCTTTTTTATATAAAAGTTAATAATTTTATATTATGTTTTGAATACCATTATGGCAGAACAAATTTAATAAATATGCTAATTATTATTATTTAATAATAATTAGGATAATGGTTATAATACTATTAAAAAAATTCAAAATCATAATAATAATTATAATAATTCGAAATCATAATAATTATAAATGATAATTATAAATAATGATAACTAATAAAAATGATAAAAATAATATGATAATGATCTTATATTTCTAATAACATAATTGATTAGATATGAATATTTTCCTAGGATAGAGAAAAAAAGATGATTGGAAAAGTTGTAAATTAAAAGAAATGATCTACGTCGCAAAAACAACTTATTAAGATCTAGAAGTTTAAAGAATAATATCAGAAGTTCAACGAATAATATCAGATTCTCAACGAATAATATTAGAAGTTTTAAGAATAATATCAGAAGTTCAACGAATAATATCAGAAGTTCAACGAATAATATCAGAAGCTCAAGGAATAATATCATAAATTCTACAAATAATATCAGAAGTTCAACGAATAATATCAAGCTTCAGCTTAAAAGAGCATTTGATAGAGGAAAGATATATGGAACTACAAGGAGATGGGCAATAGTGGTT
>SEYY01001285.1:0-17301 GCA_009176605.1 Armadillidium nasatum | reverse complement strand
ATGTCTGATAAACACAAGTTGATGTTGTAAAAGACGAAGTTGATTACAGTTGTAACGAAAATATTTAAATATACACGCTGATCACACAAAAAAGAAGTCGGTAGAAAAAGGCGGTAGTCTAATAGCCAAGTCCGCAAATATAAAAAAGAAGAGTAAAAAACCACAGTATAAAAATATAGTAGAGTGCGGGAAGCTCTGCGGCTACAGAACCCCCCTCCAAAAGTGGCAGTGGTTAGAGACGAAAGCGAAGAGGAGGTCGAACAGTTCTGCCATTCTTTGTTCGACGTAGAAAAGCAGGGCGAACCGCAGGTCCACTAGTCGAAGAAGAACGCTGTGAAGAAGGCGGTGCAGGAGGTGAAGGAGGTGGTGGAGGCGAGTCAGTGGAAGAAGAAGGGGAGTAGGAAGAGTAGGAGAGGAAAGGCGATCTGGCACATGTGGTGTTGTAAAAGCGAAAGGAATGAGAAGAGGAGACTCTTCAAAATCATCCGGAGGATCCGGGGAAGATTCGAAAAAGGCAGGTTTAAGCCTATCGATGGAGAAGACTTCCGTCCGACAAGGGAGCTGAAGAAGGAAGGTCTTCTCCCGACGACTTAAAACCTTATAAGGCCCCAAATATCGAGCTTGCAGCGGAGCTCGATGAGAGTCGAGGCGTATGAAAACATGTGTACATGTAGTAAAGTCTTTCGGAATGAAAGAGTGTGTGCGAGCGTGAGTGCGTGGAACAGAAGGTTTCCACGAAGCAGAACACTGGCGGAGCCGAGAGAGATAAGTGTAAGGGTCGGAAGACGCAGGAGAAACCGAAGGGTCAAAAAATTCCCCTGGAAGACGAAGAGGAGAACCGTAAACCAGTTCGGCCGAGGTACACTGTAAGTCCTCTTTCATCGCAGAGCGAATCCCGAGGAGTACGAAAGGCAGTGCTTCAGTCCAATGTTCCGAGCGAGGATGAGCAGCCAGAGAAGCCTTGAGCTGAAGATGAAAGCGCTCCACCATACCATTAGCAGCAGGGTGGTAAGCAGAAGTACGAATGCGGGAAGTGCCGAGAAGAGACATGAAATCACGCCAAAGATATGACTCGAACTGACGACCCTGGTCAGTTGTGATTGTCTCCGGCACTCCATAACGAGAGACCCAGTGAGGTAAGAAGGCCTTAGCAACTGTTTCTGCAGTTATGTTGGGGATAGGAATAGCCTCCGGCCAGCGAGTGAAACGGTCGACGCAGGTGAAAAGGTAAGAGCAACCATCTGAGGGAGGAATAGGACCGACGAGATCAACATGGACATGTTGAAAATGCTCTCCTGGAGGCAGAAACTCACCAAGGGGAGCCTTGGTGTGGCGATGGACCTTGGTCCTCTGGCAGGAGAGGCAAGCGCGTGCCCAAGTTTTGAGATCACTCTGCATGTTCGGACATACAAAACGTGAAGCAACCAGCTTCTGTGTGGCCGAAATCCCTGGATGGGCGAGGTCATGCAATGAGTGGAAGACCTGTTTCCTGAAGGAGGAAGGGACCAATGGTCGAGGAGAACCTGTAGAAGTATCACAGACGAGTGGCCGAGCGATACCTGGCAGGTGAAGAGATTGAAGAGAAAGAGAAGTGGTATCAGGAAGAGGAATGTCCTCTGACTCCTGTGCAGCTGCCATGCCCTCGAAATCTACCGGGGATAGAGAAGAACTTGCGTTAATCTCTATCCGAGAGAGAGCATCAGCAGTGTGGTTGTCGATGCCGTGGATATGCCGGATGTCAGTGGTGAACTGAGAGACATATTCCAGGTGGCGCGCTTCTCTAGGAGAATGACGTTCATTACGAGACTGCATAGCGAAGGTGATAGGCTTATGATCAGTCAGAATGTGAAAGGAACGTCCCTCGAGAAAATAGCGGAAGTGTTTGGTAGCCAAATACATGGCCAAAAGTTCCCTACTGAAGGCACTGTACCGTGTCTCAGCAGGTTGAAGTTTTTTAGAAAAGAAGGCAAGAGGCACCCACATCTCATTCTGGTATTGCTGCAGGACACCCCCGACGGCAAAATCGGAAGCATCTACCTGAAGGCGAGTGGGAGCAGACTTCTGCGGAAAGACGAGAAGAGTAGATTCAGCCAGAGCAGACTTTGCGTCAGAGAAAACCTGCCGAGCAGCATCCGACCAAGTGACCTTGGTAGATTGACCCCTCTTTTTCCCCTTCAGCAGAGAAGTAAGAGGTGTAAGGAGAGCTGCAGCCGAAGGAATGAAACGGTGATAAAAGGTTATCATGCCAAGAAATTGTCGAAGTTGACGCTGTGTTTCAGGAAGAGGGAACTGGCGAATGGCAGAAACTTATCCTGAAGGGGAAGAACTCCTGAAGGTGAAATAGTGTGCCCCAAGAAGGTGAGTGACGGAACACCCAAGACACACTTGTCAGGGTTCACCCTGATGCCAAATTCCTGCAGCCTGGTAAAAACAGCCTGCAGGTGAGACTTGTGGAGCTCAGGAGAGGAGCTGGCAATGAGGAGGTCGTCGAGGTAAGCCCAGCAGAAAGGAAGACCGCGGAGCACAGAGTCCATAAAGCGCTGGAAGGTCTGTGCCACGTTCCTGAGGCCGTAGGGCATGCGGGTATACTCAAACAACCCAAAGGGAGTAGTGATGGCTGTTTTAGGAATATCCTCCGGGGCCAACAGGGATCTGATGGTAAGCGCGAACCAAATCCACTTTGGAGAATATGTTACAGCCGTGCAGATGGGAGGTGAAGTCCTGAATGTGTGGCAGAGAGTATCTGTCAGGCACAGTCGCAGCATTCAGGGCACGATAGTCTCCACAAGGCCTCCAGTCACCCGGAGTAGCCTTGGGAACCAAATGAAGAGGAGAGGACCATGCTGATTTCGAAGGGCGAATAATGCCGAGTTCAAGAATGTGCTCGAACTCAGCACGAGCAACCTTAAGCCTCTCAGGAGCGAGTCGGCGAGGACGAGCGAAAACACGGGAGCCTGAGGTCTCAATGTGGTGCTCCGCATTGTGCTTGACCGGGGCTTCTGAAGAGCAAGGCTTAAGTAGTGAGGGAAAATCCTGAGCAAGCATGGTAGAAAACTCAGAAGAGGTAGAAGGTGAAGAAGGTATCACCGAAGAAATGCTGAAGTGCTGAGTGGAAAATAAACATCCCTGAGCAGAAAGGGAAGTGCAGTTGTCAATCAAGCGCCTGTGGCGCAGATCCACAACTAACCCGAAGTGGGACAGGAAATCTGCCCCTAGAATGGGTTGGGAGACCTCAGCAATTGTGAAAATCCAACGGAAACACCGTCGGATACCTAAATCCAAGGATAAACTTTTTTCGCCATGCGTCGCAATGGCAGCGCCATTGACTGCAAACAAAGAAGGACCAAGGAAAGAGGTGGAAGAAGAAGTAGAAGTGTAAGCCTTCGGCAGGAGAGAAAGCTCGGCTCCTGTATCGACAAGATAATTAAGACCTGATAAAGGGTCAAAAATCCGAAGAAGGCGTTGCTGTGAAGAGTGGGAAGCAGGGCCGTTTCAGCTACAACTATCACTGACTGGCCGGAAGGTTTCCCTGGTAAGTGCAAGGCTTATTGCACTTAAGAGCGCGATCCCCAAATGTGCTATGATAATAGCACAAAGGAGAGTCCCTTCTGCGAGAAGGAGAGGGGGCACGACCGTGAGGAGCACCTGAAACAGCAGAAGGGGTAGAAGAGCGAGAACGGTTAGAAGAAGTGATGGAAATAATCAGAGAGTTTATAGAAGCCTGCAGGGAATCCACTTTGGACTCCAAACAAGCCACGCGAGTGTGTAGGTCATGTGCCAGACCTGAAGAAGGAAGTGTAGAAGCAGAAGCGATAGTAGAAGGTGTGAAAGTAGGTGCAAGAGGTAAAGAGACAGCAGAAGGTGCAGAAGAAGTCGCAGCAGCAATAGGAACCTGGGAAGGATGGAAGGTGCGGAAGATCCTATCTGCGATGGAAGCAACCTCCTGAAGGGGTGTAGAAGGGGAAGTAACCGCCAGTATCCCCTAGGCATCTGCCGGCAACTTCTTGAGGAAGAGCTCTGTGATGAGAAGGGTCTCAGATTTGGACGGCGGTGACCCTAATTGGTTCAACAAATGAGTCATCAGCTGGCTTGGAGTGCGGGCTCCAAGGGCTTCACAACTCAAGAGCTGGGCAATTCTCTCTTCCCTCGAAGTTGAAACCCTATTCAGCAGCTCTGTCTTTAATGCTGTGAAAGGATCAGGAGACACTCGGACGCTAGGGAGAACATCCTTGACCACACGAAGAACCTCAGGAGGCAGAAGGGGTACAAGAGCCCGAAACTTGGTGTCAGAGGTATAAGAAGAAGGAAAAATGGTCTCGAGTTGGAGATGCCATAACTCTACATCCCCAGGGATGTAACGAGGAAAGAAAAGTGCAGGCTGGGATGCAATAGGGGGGGAAGTGGTGTCATGTGACATGTTATACGTAAAAAAATAAAAATAATAAACAATTGTGAGTAAAATATTAAAAAAAAAAAAAAAAAAAATATGTATATGAGTAACGATATATATATATATATATATATATATATATATATATATATATATATATATATATATATATATATATATATATATATATATATATATATATATATATATATATATATCAAATAAAATAAATTAATAAAAAGAAATATTAATTTGCAAATATGTAAAATATATATGAGATAAAAAATAAAATAAAATAATAAAAAAATTATATAAATATATATGAAAAAATCTCACTAGACAGGGTTCCAATGTTGAAGGCTCTGTGCTCCTGCTTCTTCCAATCCAGAATCACCACTCCTTGGGTGACCACTTTATAGTTGGCAATTTATGGTTGAAGTTGCTTAAATGGTAGGCATAGGAAAAATAATGAAGGCTTGATGGTGTTCTTAATTTTTATACAAAAAATAATGATTCTGAATGGTTCAACAAGAACAAAAGCATGAACAATGACTAAAACCCTATCTGAAACATGATAGGCAAAAATAAATGTGTCCACATGAATATCACAACACACATCCCTGACACTATCCCACAATAGCATCAAGGATCTGCATTGTGGTCATTCACATGAAACAAATGCAAATATTAAAATATATAAAAATGGAGAGTAATTTGACATATATATTATATATATATATATATATATATATATATATATATATATATATATATATATATATATATATATATATATATATATATATATATATATATATATATATATATATATATATATATATATATATATATATATATATAATAATAATAATAAAGATATAAAATAATACCTAGTGTCAACCTGGTAATACCCAGAGAAGGAAGCAGACTTCACTGATGACTGGTATTTATCCTGCAGTGTATATGTTCAAGCAGCACCTTCTGATGTGATAAGGATACCCTGAAGAACACTGTGCTGGTAAACAAAATATTGCTTGAGGTGCAATATTAGTGGTAATTGTATGATACACTGTAATGACTGATAAAAACAAGTTGATGTTGCAAAAGACGAAGTTGATTACAGTCGTAACGAAAATATGAAATATACACGCTGATCACACAAAAAAGAAGTCGGTAGAAAAAGGACGGTAGTCTAATAGCCAAGTCCGCAAATATAAAAAAGAAGAGTAAAAAACCACAGTATAAAAAAATTGTAGAGTGCGGGAAGCTCTGCGGCTACAATGTAAAACATTAAATAAATTAAAATAAAACGAATTAGTATAAATAAGCGCTAGACGAGTGAGCCCGCAGGCAGATGAATATGTACGAAGTAGGACATATAAATTTAAAAAAAAAATAATAGAAATATTAACAACAAAAGAAATATTTAAAAGATTAAATTGTAGTTAAAAATATTAAATAAAATTAAAATAATAAAATAATAAAATAAAGTATAAAATAATTGAAAGATAGTCACATCACCTCATCGAGTGAACCCACGCGTACATGAAACGTAATTTTAAAGTAAACGAAAAATAAAAATTAAAAAGAATGAATATATATATATATATATATATATATATATATATATATATATATATATATATATATATATATATATATATATATATATATATATATATATATATATATATATATATATATATATATAGAAATTGTATTTTAATATTTGAAAAATATATTAAATTAAAATTAAAGTTTTAAAACATAAGCAACGCACCTTTTTACTCGCAAGCCAGTCACGCGTTTATCACAGTTTTATTTAGTTCGAGTTCACCAGAGAATAATAATGTAGATAGCCGCTATATTATATATGATTACCTTAAACACGTGCAGGTTGATCTAAAATCAGTATCTTCCAACTGCGAGTTTTGCTGTTTTAAGTTAAGGCAGATAATGTTCCTTTGCTTTATTATATATATATATATAGGCCAGACTGCACATTAGCGGCCATTCATAACTTAAAAACTACTAACCCTACATTAAAAAGGATTATATTTTTGAAATCCTTGTCGAATTTTAGGTAAGAAAAATTGGGAAATAAAAAATAAATTCTTATAATAATAAAGTTTATATAAGTAAATTTTACTTTTTAAAAGCCTGCCAAGAATCTTACGCCTGGCAAGTCACTTTTTTAATTTTTTTTTCAGAAATTGGAAAACATGGGAAATAACCTAAATTTTCTACAGGAAAATTAGTCGACAATATCATCATCACTCACGGGGCGGGGGGTACGGGGGGCAGAGCCCCCGTAGATATATGTTCGCTTTTTTAAATATTTAAGTGCTTAAAAATGCAACATCCATACGCTCTCGTGTCTCAATACTCACTGCCGTAAATTTTGTTACTTTCCATGACTTTTAATTATGAACTTGTCGTACATTTTTATTACATTTTTATTATTTTCTATTTTTTATTTTTATTTTTTAAACATTTTTTTTATAGTTTTCTTACTGGAAATTAACCAAGGATTTCAAAAATATAATCCTTTTTAATGTAGGGTTAGTAGTTTTTAAGTTATGAATGGCCGCTAATGTGCAGTCTGACCATATATATATATATATATATATATATAATATATATATATATATATATATATATATATATATATATATATATATATATATATATATATATATATAATAGTAGAAATAACATGCTCATTTTAAACTGAAAATTGCAAGATGCGGTAGAAAATACATCAGTTACCGCAAGATACATTAATGTTAATTTAAATATTTAATTTTGCATTTCAGATAGTGCTCGATGATGATTTTTTTATAATAATAGTGTTCTTTGTATATTTAAATTTAGCTTAAAGTTGTAAAGCTTAACAGATATGAATTGCAGCGAGACGGATATATGTTAATCAGATAGAAATTGTAAAATAAGAATTCTAGAGAAATGTGATTTCTCTTTGTATTTGGAGTTGTGACCCTATATAGGTTATCGACTGGCTTCAACAGAGAAAGCTGGTACATACCAAGTGAGTAACTGTGTATTTAGGTTTTTCAATGTAGAAGAAGCCGCTACGAAAAACACAATTACCCAATTCTGCATATGATCCCAGACATGTATTCTCCGGCCCCATTCACTACTACTACTACTAACTAATATATTATATATATATATATATATATATATATATATATATATATATATATATATATATATATATATATATATATATATGCTGTAACAAATCTGTATGTTGTTTTAAATAAAAATATAAACATTCCTTTTTCATTGACCTTATTATTATTTCTGTGTATTATTGATTTATTTTTGTGTAATATTCATTCGAATTAAAATACTTGAATGAAAATAATGTTTGTAGGAAAAAACTATTTATGGTTATGTATCTTTCTATGGTGCAAAGTTCACCAATGCTTCCGGCATAGCAAAGAAAAGTGACTTGAAAGACAATACTTGAGAAAATTGTTATTTAAAACTCAGCATTACTTACACATGACCGATCTGATGAATTTCTTGCAAATCATTGTGCCATCTCCAAATTCTGAAACCGTTCTTTGAAGGGACTCCGTTCCCTGTCTCATGAGGAACCTCCGTGTTCCTGGATCTTTATACATGGAGACTCCACTCTCCCTTCTCTCGCGAGCAACCCGCCCGAATCCCAAAACCCTTTCTATGAGGAGCTAGGACTCCGTCCCTCCCTTTTCCGGAACCTTCGAAACCCTTTCTATGAGGAGCTGGGACTCCGTCCCTCCCTTCAGGAACCTTCGAAACCCTTTCTATGAGGATCTGGGACTCCATCCCTCCCTTTCAGGAACCTTCGAAAGCCAAAAACCGCAGCAGGATGGTACAACTACTCTGGTTCGATTTCCAGGTGAATCGTTTCTGCTGAATTCCGTTCTAAAAGAGCTCAAGAAAGAGTCTGAGGGTGAATTCCTTTCTAATTCCTGTCAAAAAGGCCTCAGGAAGGTGCCTGAGACCAACTTCCGGTCTAATTCCAGTCAAAAAGGCCTCAGGAAAGAAGCTGAGGTTAAATTTGCAATTGCAAATTGCAACATCTCGTTAAGCCTAACTGCAGTCGATCTCGCCGATATATATATACTATATATATATATATATATATATATATATATATATATATATATATATATATATATATATATATATATATATATATATATATATATATATATATATATATATATATATATATATATATATATATATATATATATATATATATATATATATATATATATATATTATATATATATATATATATATATATATATATATATATATATATATATATATATATATATATATATATATATATATATATATATATATATATATATATATATATATATATGTGTGTGTGTGTGTGTGTGTGTATTTGTCTGTTTATGTGTTTAAATTTTTAGTGCATTTGTCTGAATTCAGGTGTGCGTTTGCCACCAGGCTTCGGATTCGAATCCTTTCGTTTTCGGTAACCTTAAAATTCAAACAACTTTCTTTTTTCTTCTACAGATAAAAATTTCTGACTTCTTAGGTAGAGGACGTAGCGCCGTCCGAAGCGATGAAATTATTCCCTATGGGGTTTAACCGAGGGATGATAGAGTGAGCTCGACTTTTCGTTTCACTCAGTCGACCTTTAGTTCGTTCCTTTTCGCGTTTCACATTCTAAGAAGGTCTCTAGTGTATCCTCGTCTCAAATTGGAGTGTCTATGATCCCACTTCTCCTTCCCCCGACTCCCTTCTCATGTTCCTGCAAATATACAAGCGCTTATTCGTACATTATTTTTAAAATACAACTTCAAAATGGCGAAACATAAAACTGCCTCGGAGATGCTTCGAGGGCTGCATCCAAAGAATGACCCTCATCCACCCTTAGGAGCTGGTAGCCTCCGCCACCAAGACATCTATGCCGACTTTCCCTGGAGTACGGTCTTGATTTTTTCATTAAACTCAACATTCACGGTCTCTCTTTTTTTTTTTTTTTAATTTCCACTTTGCCTCCAATTCAACCTTAGACGATTCCGGAGCTGTTCATATAGAACTTATTTATGCCTAAGTTTGTAATTTTTTCTAAAGGCGTCCTTTTTGCTCTCACTAAGCTTAACACTAAGAAGGCGTACAGTCCTGATGGTATCCCTACTGTGGTTCTCAAAACTTGTGCTACCGAGCTTGCACCATGCCTTGGTAAATTATTTCGTCTATGTCTTTCTACTTCAACCTTTTCTTCTTGCTGGAAAAGTGCACTCATTCAGCTTGTGCCAAAGAAGAGTGACCCCTCCCAACCCTCTAACTACCGTCCAATTTCTTTAACCTCCGTTCTTTCTAAAGTTTTCGAATCTATCCTTAACAGGAAGATTTGGAAGCATCTCAATTCTTCTAATCTTATCACTGATCACCAATATGGCTTCCGTAAAAAACGCTCTATTAGTAATCCTCTTTCCCTTCTCTCTGACTCTTGGTCCTCCATTCTTCGGCATTTCGATGAATCTTTTGCTGTCGAACTGGACATATCGAAAGCTTTCGATAGAGTTTGACACAAAGCTTTGATTTCCAAACTTCCCTCTTTCGGAATCTTTCATTCTCTCTGATTTCCTTTCTGGTCATTCTATATGTAGCAGCTGTTGTAGATGGCCACCTTTCATCCTATAAATCTATTAATAGAGGTGTTCCTGAAGGATCTATCCTATCCCTAACACTTTTTCTGCTTTTCATTAATGACTTTCTCTCTATTACTTCATCTCCTATCCACTTCTATATCAATAGTTACACCCTTCATTACTCTTATCAATTTGAAAGGCGCCCCTCTCAGCAACAGCTAATTGACGCAAGGAGGGTGGTCTTGGAGCAACTAACCTCTGATTTATCTCACATTTCAAATTGGGTCAGAAAAAATATGTTCGTTTTAATGCCTCAAAAACTCAATTCTTTCATCTCTCTATTCGACTCAAAAATCCACACAACTATGATATCTTCTTCGAAAGCACTCAACTCAGACTTCATCTCTTAATATTCTTGGTGTTTCTTTTTCTTGTGATCTTTCTTGAAAAGATCACATTACCTCTCTTTCTAAACACTCTTCTATGAGGTTAGGTGTTCTGAGGCGCCTTCGGTATTTCTTCACTCCATCCCAGTTGCTTGCTCTGTATAGGGGTGTTGTTCGCCACTGTATGGAGAACGCCTCGCACATTTGGGTGATTCTACTCATACAGCTCTCCTTTAAAAGGTGGAATCTAAGGCTTTTCGTTTTATCAACTCTCCTGCTCTCTTTAATTCTCTCCAGTCTCTTTCTGCCCGTCGAGTTGTTGCGTCACTCTCTCTATACTATCGCTATTACAATTGGACACTGCTCTTCTGAACTTTCTCGTCGCATACCTCCTCAATTGAGAAGGGTTCGTGCGACTCGTCTATCTACACAGTCTCATCCTTTCTATATCCAACTCTCTGATCCCAGACTTAACAGTTATGCTCAATCTTACATATACTCTGCTGGTAAAGTTTGAAACACACTCCATTTATTTTTCAACTTCCTATGACTTACACACCTTCAAACGACGTGTATCAGGTTATGTTGTCCTTTAATTTGACCAGGTTTACAACTTTCCTCCTAACTCTGGTAGAAATTTTAGTAGGCCTCTGACTTTTGAACACCAGAGGTGAAATAAAATAAAATCATTTCTAATAACTTCTGTAAATTTGTTTTCCGCCTCTTATTCGCTCCAACTGTACTGTAGCTAACAGTCCTTTCTGAAAAAGTTAATCTATTTAGCCTCTTTTCTTCAATCTACTTCCACCCTGGGAGAGTCTATCATGCCTCATCGTACTTCTCCTCTCAGGTGTTCTATGTCCCTATCTGTAATCACACATGATCGGGTGCATACGACTTTCTAGGACGGTCAAAAATATTAATGTATTTTTTTCATATATATATATATATATATATATATATATATATATATATATATATATATATATATATATATATATATATATATATATATATATATATATATATATATATATATTTTATATTTTTTAATTTTTTTTTTTTTTTTTTTTTTTTTTTAAATTTTTATTTAATTATTATTATTATTATTATTATTATTATTATTATTATTATTATTATTATTATTATTATTATTATTATTATTATATTTTTATTATTATTATTTTTATTTCTATTACTAATATATATTAATAATATACTTCTAGTACTACTTCTGATTACTAGTCACAGTGGTGGTAGTATTCTCGGTGGGATTACGGTATGATGTCTTCCTGTTCCGATTTCACACTTCCCAAAATCATTTACAAATAAAGAGGATACCGACATCAACGGAAGTGAATTTTCAGTTAAAAGTTGCTGTCTTTAAACCTTCGCTCTCGTTTTACTCCCATAAACTCAAATTATCGAGAATTTCCAGTTCTTTTATCTCTCTTTTTGTTTCCTTTCCTTTCCGTTCCTTTCCCCCCCTTCTTCTTCTTCTTCATCTAGAAGAATAATTATTATTTATTACTATTACTATTATTTTTTATTTTTTTTTTATTTTTTTTTTTTTTTTTTTTTTTTTTTTTTTTTTTATTTTTTCTTCTTCTTCTTCTTCTTCTTCTTTTCTGTGTATATACATTTTAAGGAAATTGGTCTATGAGCGTATAGTTCAATAGTGATTATTTAACAGGCTAGCCTTGAGTGGACTGTAAAGTCTTTGCTAGTCTTCTTCTTCTTCTTCTTCTTCTTCTTCTTCTTCTTCTTATTTTTATATTATTATATATTATTATTATTATTATTATTATTATTATTATTATTATTATTATTATTATTAATATAATAATGGTTCTAGAATAATTATCATTATTGATAATTATTATTATTATTTCTGGAATTATTATTATAATATTAATTAAGAATTTTCTTCCACTTCTTCTCCTTCTAGAATCATTTTCTTCTTCTACTTCTACTACTACTTCTACTTCTTCTATTTCTCCTACTTCCTCTACATCTTCTTCAACTATTACTACTACAACTACTATTACTATTGCTTCTTCTTCTATTAATGTTGCAGTGCTCTATAATATTTTCTGAAAGTGATTTTGGAAGTGATTTTGAAAGTGATTTTGATTTTAAAGGTGATTTTGATTTTGATTTTCCAAATCACCGTTTTTTGAGGATTTTGATTTTGATTTTAAAATCACTGTTTTGTGGTGATTTTGATTTTGATTTTCAAAATCACCAAATCTAGTGATTTTGCCCATCCCTATATATATATATATATATATATATATATATATATATATATATATATATATATATATATATATATATATATATATATATATATATATATATATATATATATATATATATATATATATATATATATATATATATATATATATATATATATATATATATATATATATATATATATATATATATATATATATATATATATTATATATATATATATATATATATATATATATATATATATATATATATAATATATATTATATATATATATATATATATATATATATATATATATATATATATATATATATATATATATATATATATATATATATATATATATATATATATATATATATATATATATATATATATATATATATATATATATATATATATATATATATATATATATATATATATATATATATATATATATATATATATATATATATATATATATATATATATATATATATATATATATATATATATATATATATATATATATATATATATATATATATATATATATATATATATATATATATATATATATATTATATATATGTGTGTGCCTTATTATCTGAGTGGTTTAAAATAATATAGTATCCTAATTAATATTTCTGACTATAATTAATAAATTGTTGTCTATTGCAGTGAGTTTGATTGCCTTGTAATGCTTATGTATAAGGTAGTCATTAGTGGAAGCTGAATTTTGATATAGGTCAACCTTAAGCCAAAGGTTCAATTGTAAAACCTCACAGCTTCCCAAAGTGGTGTCAGAAGTGGGATATTTTGCTTGCTGCAATAACAATTTAGAAGAGGCACAATATTTACATGGAAATATGATATCAAATGGTCATGTATATATATATTCTATGCCTTTAGACACAGCACCAAATGGTTGCCAGGGGTTCTCAGAATATAGTGCCTCATACAATCAAGGCATAAGGTCATTTGACATGTATAATCAAAACTACAGATCAAATGAACAGACCTCTCAGAGCACAGGTAATAGTCTACCATATCAAAACCACAATACAGGAATAAGTACCAGACATTTCTATGAACAGGCATTATCAGAAGAAAATATGCAGATACAAATATTAAGCCAGTTAAACTTTCCACCCTATAATGATAATGATATACAAAGCTGGCTTAACCACATAGAATTTTTATTCATATCAAATAATATTACATTATCATCTGTGAAATACCGAGCCATAATAAAGCTTTTACCCACAGAAATTTTATGTGAACTGCCTTATAATATACAATCTGATCCAAATGCATTTGCAATAATCAGAGAAATAATTGTAAACAAAATTTCATTATCAGATAGACAGCGAGTACAAATGTTGTTATCAGCAAATAAAATTGAGTTTGAAAATCCAAAACAGTTCATAAATAAATTGAAAGAAGTATTGGGACATAATACATATGAGCATATAAATAGGACACAACCTGGAATGCTGAAAGGAAAATTATTCTATCAGTTGCCTCCTACAGTGGCCACATCTGTAAAACTCTTGGTAAAATGCTCAAAAGATATAAACGAATTAGCAGAAATTGTAGAAGAAGTAATGGAAGATGATCCATATGCAGGAATGATTCTAAATACCTTTTCAAATTTTGCCAATCCTGCTTACCAGCCTGCACATTCAGCCATTTCGCCAGTTAGACAAATTGAAGTGGCTCAAATGCAGGAGAGTATTCAGGCATTGATAAAAGAAGTACATGATTTACATATAGAGGTAAATGATCTGAAAAAAAATAAGAGAAACACAAAGTAAAAGTCCTCGCTGGTTTAATAGATGTGATGGGAATAGTTGTAATGGGTCCACAAGGAACATAAACCCTCCAAATATTATAACAGCTGATCCTATTTTAACCAAATCTAGTCTCAAACCACTACAGCCTATAAACCCAAATTATAAACCTAAAAATATTAAAATTAATGGGTTTGTACATTTTACAGATTACTCTGATTCCCAAATCATGAATAATAAATATATCCCTTTAAATAGTTCTTATAATATGTGCATGTATCAAAATAACCCATCAATGCTTAACCCAAGTGCTAATGTATGTGCACTCTCATCCCAAGAGTCCATAAATAAGCCTACTTCATTAATTAAAATCAATTGTGTAAGAAATAGAATCTGTTTTATTTGGGATACAGGAGATATTTGTAGTATATTGAAAGCTACAGATGAAGACAGAAAAAATGCTCCAATAGGTCACTTTCTTGCAGCTAATAACACATCTATAAATGTTTATGGGAAGAAAACTTTGAAAATAGATTTTGGAATAAGAAGAAGCTATGAACATATCTTTTATATCGCAGAAACAAAAATCAATATTTTAGGTATTGACTTTTTAACAAAACACAAGTTTATAATAGATTTTAATACTAAAAATATAATTGATGGGGTTACTAAAATACAGCTTCCCTTCCCCCAAGAGTTAGAATGCTGTGAAGACACTGCTTTGTTACATACTGTGTCATATAAACCAAACTTGCCATCTTGTTCTTCAGATTACACAGAGTTATTAGAAAATTACTCCCATATTTTTAGTGAAGATGATAATAGTGATATCCAGGAAATAATAAATAATAACACTCAGCATGATAGTATGGGTTTAAATGAGCAAGAATTGAAGGCACTAGAAGAGGTTCAGCCTTATAAAATATATGTTGAGGGTCCACCTATTAACATTAAAGCAAGAAGAATACCTACAAAATTATATAAAGATGCACAAGATGAGATACATAAGTTTACTAGCAAAAGGTGTTCTAGTACCTTCAAGGTCTGAATGGGGTTTTCCCATCTCTGTTCTTAAGAAACAGAATAGGGGGACAAGAATTTTTGCAGACCTTTGGTTACTAAATACTAGAACAAAACGTGACAATTATAATCATATCACATATAAATGATTTTATTAATATACTTCACGGAAGAAAAATTTTCTCAGTTTTAGATTTTCGTAAGGCATTTTATAGTTTGAAATTGGCATCAGAATGTTATAAATATCTTACAATAAATACACCCTTTGGCTCTTATTCTTATACTAGGATTGTAGAAGGGTTACATGCCTCACCATCAGCCTTTTCAAAATATATTAATATAATTTTAAGTCGTATTGAAAATATTTATGTCTATGTTGATGATGTTATAGTAGCTACTAGATCACCTGAAGAGCATAGGCAAACACTTGAAAATTTTTCCATAGGCTCTCTCTGTTTGGACTCAAGCTAAACCCAGATAAATGTGTTATAGCTAAAGAAAAAGTTACTTATTTGGGTTTTGATATTGAGCAAAATAGTTTATTACCAAACAAAGAGAGAACTGAAGCAATCAGCCAAATTCCTAAGCCAAAAAATATAAAGCAGTTAAGAGAATTCATAGGAAGTCTCAATTATTTTAAAAGCTCCATTCCTGGTCTTACTGGGATATTAGTGCCACTCTTGGCATACTTGAAGGGTTCACCATACTCACAGAAAAAAGTAAGATGGAACTCTGAAGCTGAACAAGCTTTTGAGAAAGCTAAAAAAGCATTACAACTGGCAGTACCTTTAACATTTCCAAGTTCAGAAGCTCTCTTATCTTTATATACTGATGCATCAGATAAGGCCATTTCTGGAGTACTAATATCAACAGAAAATGGTATTAATAAGCCACTAGGATTTTATAGCACATCCTTGTCAAAGACAAGTAATACCAAAAACTCCATAAGCCAGTCCCAGACTCCCTTTCCTCACCAACAACAAAACAAACCATAGTTGCCAGTTTCAAAGGTTTCCAGATACTATTCTATTTATAAAATTTTATATTAAAAATCTAAGTTTAAAATATATTCAACTTTAATAAATCTAGAGATGAGTTCATCCCATATATATAACTGCTTTGTTTTATCTCTATGGATTTCTTTTTATACTTGCACAAGTATCTGTCATGGGTCCCAAAAATTTGGAGCCCTCCCGCAGCGCGGGGCCGCGTGGGCTTTACTCCGCTACTGCTTCTTATTGAAACCTTAATTTCTTTTTAAAAATCGTAATAAGTTAGACCCTTGAAATTTTAAACTAGTAAAGTACGTTCCATGGATCATCAAATTATATATTATCTGATTCTCTAGCCGCTGTAGCTCGGTTTAAAAAAGTGTTAGAGAACAGGAAAAGCCAAATTTTGCATTCTAGCACACGGACGCATATTTCATGGCACAATCGGCCTATAATATGGAACGTTGGGTCATAGGTTAAGATCACCTTGCTTCTGGGGTCCCTTTTAACGGATTATAACTCTTTAGTGGCACGTCGTAAAGGGATAGGAACTTCAGATTCAGAATTCTCTACCCTGAAATAAGATTTTTTTTTTAGCTTTTTAGGATTTTCAAGTGTACAACTGATGCATATAAGCTAAACTTTAAATATCGCTTAAATCACCTATGAAAATATATTTCGTCATGCTGAGACAGAATATGAAAATCTCAGGATTCTACGAGCTTCCATCCAGGAGATATGGCCCCTCAAAAAATTATTTAAAAATTTTGTTGAAATCAAGTTCTGTGATTTCTTACAATTTCTAAATTTCAAAAGATAGAGCAAAAA
>SEYY01001284.1:27500-43893 GCA_009176605.1 Armadillidium nasatum | reverse complement strand
TCCTCCAAACAGAAATATCGATTTTCCCTATATACTAGGATACAAATCAAAATATTTCAAAATTTCTAGTTTATTTCTATAGCATAACATACATAATCTGGATTTCATCATTTTTAAAAAAAATTTATAAATGTAATTAAACCCTTTTTCATAACATGTTAGACATAGTTCATCCATTTCTGGAACAGGAATTCACATTTAAAAATAGTGAAAAAGTTGGAATCTGACGGTAAAAACTAAAGGAGTGCGATGCTTGTTCTTTATGTTGCAGATAGTGCTAGCAATTGTCAGTACTTTTCTAAGCTTCAATTGAATAAATAGTTATCTTAGAAATTGTTTAATTGCGCTGAAATCTATTTTGTATTAAAAGGCTAAATATAAAGTAGATTTAACTAAACTAATAACTACGTTATTTGCTACATAACTTTATCTATTATGTTACTACATAAATAGGGTATATTAGGGATGGCGCGTTACCAAAATTTTGACTGATACTGATACAATTATTTTAAACCACCCGATACCTCTAGAATTTATCAATACCACTACAAATTTTTTTATTGAAATCATGAAGGCTGAAGCAAGATTGAAATTATTCAATGACAATAAAATTTTGGTTTTCTATATTTCCTCCTGGATTTGTGTAAAATATGTTCTTCACAACACCAAAAACTCATTTCTCGATACAAAATGCAATATTTTTTCTGGCACCTCTTCAACACACTCATTCTGGCAATTTGCAAAAAATGTCAACTCAAACTTTGCTTTTTTCTCTTTCCCTCCTCTAGTATCTTCTTTTGACACAACTGCCGTTTTACCCCCTTCTAAAGCTGAACTCTTTGCTCAAACTTTTGTTGCAAATTTAACTTCAGATGATTTCGGAGCTATACATATTCCTTCAATCTCCACTCCCAACTCATTTATGCATAAAATTGTAATTTCTTCTACAGACGTCATTTCTGCTTTCTCTCAAAGCTTAATGCTAAGGTGTACGGTCCTGATGGTATAACTCCTGTAGTTCTCAAAACTTGTACTTTTTAGCTTGCACCATGCCTTGGTGAAATATTTTGTCTCTATCTTTCTACTTCAACCTTCCCTTCTTGCTTGCAACGTGCTCTCATTCAGCCTCCAACTATCGTCCCATTCTTCAACCTCCGTACTTTCTAAAGTTTCTTGTTAAAATTTGGAAAGATCTTCAATCTTCTAATCTTATCTCTGATCACCACAATAGCTTTCGTAAAAAACGTCTACTGGTGATCTTCTTTTCCTTCTCTCTGACTCATAGTCCTCTGCTCTTCAGTGAATCTTTTACTTTGACACTAGACATGTCAAAACCTTCGATAGGGTGTTGCAAAAAGCTTTGATTTTTAAATTTCCCTCTTTCGGAATCTATTCCCTTTGATTTCCTTTTCGGTCATTCAATAGCAGCTGTTGTAGATGGCCCCCATTCTTCCTTTAAATCTATTAATAATGGTGTTTCTCAGGGATCTGTCCTATCTCCAACTCTTTTTCTACTTTTCATTAAAGACCTCTCAATTAATTAATCACCCATCCATTCCTATGTTAATGACTTCAACCTTCATTACTCCTTTCAATTTGCAAGACACGCCTCCTAACAACACCTGAATTACGCAAGGAGGGCGGTCTTGTAGCAACTAATCTATGATCTCTCTCAAATTTCAAATTGAGGTAGAGAAAACAAGGTCATTTTCAATGCCTCAAAAACTCAGTTCCTCCAAATCTCTACTCGTTACAGCCTTCCATACAACTATTTAATCTTCTTTGAAAACACACAACTCATACCTTTCTTCATCTTTAATTTTCTCTGTGTTTCTTTTCCTTGTAATCTTTCTTAGAAGTATCACATTACTTCTCTTTCTAAACAAGCTTGCAAGAGGTTAGGGTTTCTGGGGCGTCTTTGTAAGTTTTTCCCATAAGTCCTGGTTGCCTTCTCTCTATATGGGTGTTGTTCACCCCTGTATGGAGTATGCATCACACACCTGGTATGGTTCACTCATACAGCTCTCCTTCAAAAGGTGGAGTCTAGAGCTTTTTTGTCTTTTTGACTCTTCAGCTCTAATTCTCTCCAATCTCTTTTTGCTCATCAAAGTGTTGTGTCACTCTCACTTTACTATCTCTTCGGAACTCTCTAGTCCACTAAGAAGGGCTCGAGCTACATGCCTTTCTACAATGTCTCATGGTTCTTTGTGCATCTCTCTGATCTCAGACTTAACAGCTATGCTCAGTTTTACATGTACTCAGGTGGTAAAATCTGAAACACACTTTCCTTTGACTTGCACACTTTCAAACGCTGTTTATCGAGACATGTCGGCCTGTAACTTGACCAGGTTTCTGGTATTTCCCCAACTTTGAAGTAAATTGGTAGAACTCTGGCATTTGTGCACCAGAATTTATATATATATATATATATATATATATATATATATATATATATATATATATATATATATATATATATATATATATATATATATATATATATATATATATATATATATATATATATATATATATGTAGCCACCACTCACGGGCAGAGTCCTTTTTCAAGGAGGGGGGCACACTAAGAGGAAGAAAAAACTCAAATAAATACAAAACACACTACATATACACATATATATATATATATATATATATATATATATATATATATATATATATATATATATATATATATATATATATATATATATATATATATATATATATATATATATTATATATATATATATATATATTATATATATATATCCACTTTTATTCCTTTTTTACTCAATAATAATAATAAAATTTAAAATGTGACAAACTTCAGTCAAAGAGCAACCATCTTCTACATAAATTTTCATTTTTTTTTTCATGCAAAATTTGGTATTGGTCATTTTTTACAGATATTGATACTTACAAAAATTTATATACCTATACTGATTTACTATTTGACTCCATCCCTGATATATATATATATATATATATATATATATATATATATATATATATATATATATATATATATATATATATATATATATATATATATATATATATATATATATATATATATATATATATATATATAATTAACATAAACGTACATTCTGTCGATGACTCCACCAAATTACTTGGAACTTTTGGCTCCATCTCCAGAATTTTTGTGAAGTTTGAAGCAAATTAAAACTCCAGTAAAGGCTGCATATCTCAAACTCCATAAATTTAACTATGCAACCTGATTTTGCAATATCCTATTACTGTACTAAAAAGTTATTTTCCAAAAATTTTCTCAAAGAACTTCAACTGTTTTTCTTCTCCACAGAAACTATTTCAATTAAATTCTTTTCTTGCAAGCATCATCTCATGCTATTTTTTATGATTCAACTTTTCAATGTCTAATTCTGACACTTGACATAACTTAATTTGCATATTTTGTCTCTTTTTCTCGTCTATTATGTTAAATTTTATTCTTAAGGTAAACTTATTTGAACTTCATCTTAATGAAGTTCCAAAATCTCCTCATATATCATCTCTGATTCTATTTTTAATGAACCCAAGGAACGTCTTATATTAAATCATAATGCAGATAAAACCCAGCACTGAAGGAAGTAATAAAATCAGAATAGACAAGCAAAATAAAAAAATATCATGGGGAGAGATAATGAATTAACAAACAGAAACAAATGAATGATAAAATGTAAAAATTTATATTTGCTGAAAACAAACAAAATCAAAGGCAAACTTTTTCATGGCATAAAAAAAAATTTCTTTATAAAGGTAGATAAAGTCAAATAATTAAAAGTTTAATACTTACTATTTGGATGAAATATTTTACAGTTGAACTGCATTTTTGGTGGTGACAAAGGATAGTCATGGGGAAAAATAAGTTTGGCAGGAAATACCCCACACTCAAAACATGTACCTTCTGGACCCCTAATAATAAAAATTTACTTTTAAAAAAATAGTTTATAAATTATTTTTAGTATTATTACTGAACATTAGAGAAATAGAGATAGTTAGAAGCCACACGGGCCTATCGAGACTGTCTCAGCCAAAACAAATAATAATAATGGTAATACTAATACATACAACAAAGACTAGGTCTGTTGCAAAATTTACAGTAAATTTTGGACCATCCACTCATTTCCGACCTTACAAATAAATGAAATGGCCTTACGAAGGATATCACTCATTTTTTGTAGTCTAACACCCTTTAATTTCCCAAAATTTATATTTTATATATTATTGTTTATATTATACTTATTATATTTTTATTCACTTATATTTTTCATAAAATTCATCTTATTTTTGGGTAGAGCTGATTTTTATTGTACATTAATTTTTTCACTTATCTGTTTCAATTTATTACAAATATATTTCTTCCAGTTTTTTGCTCTCAGTTTTATGCTATGTGCATCATGCATGTGCATATATACATGTATATGTTTATAAATTTCAAACTAGAGAATTTAATTCCCATCTCTCTTGTATTACCATAATTTGGGTATCGTTTTTCTTTGAGTGGTGATATTTCCAAACACCAAAAGCAGCCTTTCTGGTAATTTGTATTGTCTTTCCTTTTACTATTCAATTCACCTACTTTTTTGTGGTTCATTTTTGTTATAAATACTTATTGGAAAATAATCAAATTAATTATTTTGTTTTAATTCATTTTATAATGATAGATTAATTATAGAATTAAAATTTCAATAACTAGTATTATATGTAAGAGTAGGAAAGGGATGACAACAATACATCGTTATCAGTAAGTATAATAACAATAAAAATAATAATGACAATAATAATAATAACAATACAGGAAGTAATAATAATTATTAAATAATAAATAATAGAAATTATTATAATAAGTACAATAGGGATGGAGTGAAGTATCAGTATAGGTTAGTACAGGCAAAGTTTATAGTATTAGGTATCAATATGTAAAAGTTTTGTAAGTATCGGTATCAGTAAAATGGCAAAATAGACTGGGTTTCAATGGCTTAAACTTACAGTGGTTTGAAACTTGCTTCAAAGGTAGAAAACAACATATAAAGTTGGGTGATATACTTTCTAACACACATCAAATAAAAACTGGTGTTCCACAGGGGTCCATACTAGCACAACTTCAATTTTCAATAAACACAAGTGACAATAAACTCACACAACTCCTTCTCTGTTTCGTTTGCAGATGATATATCTATACTGATCACTGACAAGAACCCTGAAAAAGTTGAAAGCTCTTTAACAAACATCACGAGATGGGCCGATGCAAGAAACTATCATTAAACATACAAAAAAACTCTCACATTATAATACGCAACAAAAACATAGGAAAAAAACTTTAAAATTAAACTAAATGATTTTGAACTAGCCTGGAGAAGTACAGCAAGAATCCAGGGAGTCATAATAGATGACAAACTAACATTTAAAGAACAAATAAACACATTAGTAAATAAACTTGCAAATTATATGTACATCCTTGTAAAATTAGAAAATACATTCCACTGTATGTTCTATGAAAAATATATTTTGCACATATACATTCCCCATGTACTTTACTGTCTCTAAGTATATGGAACAACATCCAAAACAAAACACATCAATTCATAACAATGCAAAAATGAATCAAGGCTCCTCAGTGTCAGCAGAGATTTTTATAGTTATACACCACCTTTATTCAAAAAAATTAACATGTTGCAATTTGATCATCTTCTAAACCTCTCTTTCCTAAAGGAAATACACAAAATAATAAACAATAACACATACAAATTCCTAAAAAACAAACCATCTAAACCAGCGGTTCCCAACTTTTTTTCCTTCCGTACCCCTTCATAATGTTTTTTATTTACGAGTACCTTCGTACACACACCAATCCATATATATATATATATATATATATATATATATATATATATATATATATATATATATATATATATATATATATATATATATATATATATATATATATATATATATATATAATAACACATAATAATTTCATAATTTGATATTCTTAACCTGTATTCTATTAATTTTTTTCTTTTAATTCTTTTTTAATTAAGCCATATATTTTTTTGTGTACCCCCAATCGATAGCAGGCGTACCCCAGGTTGGGAACCGCTCTAAACAATCAAACTGAAAGAGAAATAATCCTATGAAATAACACCAACCTAAAAACATCTTTTAACAGACTTACTAATGCGTGACAATTAGTAAGCTACACCTCCATCATACTATATAATAACCTCCCAGACGATATAAAAAATGAAAGATCAGTAAAATCATGTGCATGCAAAATTGAGAAAATGTACATAAATTCGTTGTTATTATTATTACTATTAAAATTGGATATTCCTCAGTATTATTATTTCTATTATTGCAACTATCAGTATAATTATTATTAATGAAAACTCTTATTATAAATAGCAGTAATCGCAGTGGTGCTTAAATATGTTACTACTACTGCTATCATTCATATTTTAGTATTATTATTATTATTATTATTAATTATTATTATTATTATTATTATTATTATTAGTTTTAACTGTAAATGTGCATAATCATAATAAATGATAATGATTTTATTATTATTATTATTATTATTATTATTATTATTATTATTATTATTATTACTTACTATTATTATTATTGAAATTTTTTGTTATAAACAGCAGTAACTGCAGTGGTGTTTTAATATTTTATTACTACTGCTATTATTCTTATTTTAGTATTTCCATAACATATGTAATTATGATTATTATTATTATCATTATTATTTTTATTAGTCTTAACTGTAAATATACATAATCAGAATAATAGAGATTAGGGATGAAGCGATACCAAAATTTTTACTGATACCGATTCCAAGATTTTCAATTTGACTGTTACCCATACTGATACTAATTCTGAACTTTTAGGGGATATATATATATATATATATATATATATATATATATATATATATATATATATATATATATATATATATATATATATATATATATATATATATATATATATATATATATATATAGTATAACTACATCCGATCCCAGTAAGGCATTAGGGGCCTGTTGTTGGGGCCAGCACTCGTTTCCATCTAGATCTGTCGTAAATAATTCCATTTTCCACCAGTGTTCAACCATTGGTCGCTGATGTCGCCTCAGTGAATCCCCAACTGACTCCATCCATCTCTTGCTGGGTCTCCCTCTCGGTCTTCTTGCTTTTGGGGTCTACTATCGCCTCCGGCATACTCCAATCGTGTCCCAACCATCTCAGTCTTGCTAAGTCTATCTTATGAGTAATTGTTTCAACTCCTATACAATATATTCTCTAATTATTTCGCCTCTTATCCTTTCCCTCCTGGTTCTTCCCACTATCAACCGTAATACCCTAATCTCTGCTACATGATTTCTGCTTTCTTCTCTTGTTGTCATGTGAGTATTTGGGGAAGGAGGGAAGTATTCACAAAGGGATGAGAAAATAAATATAACAAAATTGTGGTCAGAGTACTTTCAAAAATTACTTTCTTTACTCCTATGTCCATTCTTTTGTCAACCAAGATTGGGTACAGAGCCCTCACTATTTTCGTATTTCTCCTTCCTGTTGGTGATTTCTAGCATATTTGTTTCCTCATTTCCTTGTGAATACTCCCCTCCTCCCCCAAATACTCATCTTTCCACCACCCTTGCACTCTCACCTCCTCGCCATCCACCTTCAGCACAAGCTCCTCCCTCTAGTCCTCCTACAAACTATTAGCAGTTCTGACTTTTCCACATTCATGTTCAATCCTGACTCTTTTAGCTTTTTAGCAAAACTTTTTATTATCTCTCTTAACTTCTCTCTATCTTTGCTCCATATATATATATATATATATATATATATATATATATATATATATATATATATATATATATATATATATATATATATATATATATATATATATATATATATATATATATATATATATATATATATATATATATATATATATATTGTCTCCTTTGGTGGGTAAAGAACAGAGGCCTACTAATTTCCACCAGAATTGGGGCAATACTAAAACTTAATTGTTAAACGCTGACATGTTCAATTACACGGTGCTTGAAAGTGTGCAAGTCAAAGGAAGTTGGGAAAACAGATAAAGGGGGTGTTCCAGACTTTATCAGTAGAGTAAATATAATATTGGGCATAGCGGTTACAGAAGCCTTACAGAAGCCATTTATTTGTAAGTGGATTTCTATTATCAATGTCTGAACATCCTCTTTGGCTTGAATTCTTTAAAAAAAATACATCCATCATGAACTTTACCCTCAAGGCACTGAATCGCATCAACTTACCTAAATGCTCAGTATGCTAAAATGCGAGCAGACGTAGATAGTCAGCTGCAAGAGTAAAAAGTATTTGCATTTAATATAAGGAATGAATCCAAAATAAATAGAGTGAGTGACGATAGGCAGAAAGAGATTTTAGAGAATTAGTGAGAGCAGAAGAGTTGCTAAGACGAAAGGCCATTATCTCAACCTTGCCAAGGAGAACTGCGTAAGTGGAAACTCCCCAGATGTGAGGCGTACTCCATACTGGGGTGAACAACACCCCTATAAAGAGAAAGCAACTGCATTGTCGTAAAAAATCACTTAGGCGCAACAGAACACCTAACCTCTTAGAAGCTTGTTTAGAAAGATAAGTAATGTGATCCTTCCAAGAAAGATCATGACAGAAAGAAACACCGATAATATTAAGGACAGATGAAGGCTTGAGTTGTGTATTTCAAAAATGTTATAGTTGTGTGGAAGTTTATGTTGAGTAGAGATATGGAGGAACTAAGCTTTCGAAGCACTGAAAACTTCTATGTTTTCTCTGACTCAATTTGATGTGAGAAAGATCAGTGGTCAGTTGCTTTAAGTCTACCATTGAAGCATTAAATGCTGTTGGGAATTTTCAAATTGAAAGGAATAATGAAGGGTGGAGTCATCATCATAGGAGTGGATAGGTAATAAAGGAACAGAGAGAAGATCATTAATGAAGAATGGAAAAAGCTTTGGAGATAAGACAGAGTACCGAGGAACCCTACTATTAATAGATTTAAAGGAGGAATGATGGCCGTCTACAACAGCAGTTATAGAATGACCCGAAAGAGAATCAGAGGATAGATTCCGAAAGAGGGAAGTTTAGAAATCAAAACTTTGTACCAAACATTATCGAAGTCTTTCAAAATGTCCAGCGCAACAGCAAAAAATTCACCAAAATGCCATAGAGCGGAAGACCAAGAGTCAAGAGAGGAAGGAAAGATCACCAGTACAGCGTTTCTTACAAAAGTCATACCGGCGATCAGAGATAGGATTTGAAGAATTGGATGTTTCCAAATCGTCCTGTTAAGGAAAGATTTGAAAACTTTAGAAAGAATGTAGGTTAAGAAATGGGACGGTAGTTGGAGGGTTGAGAAGAGTCCCCCCCTCCGATGACACACCATAGTGACTGGCTTATGGAGATGACAAGTCGATCACTTGCAACTTCCCGAAGAATATCGTCCTCCCTCGCCGGTATACTAACAATACCGGGCCGGAATCAGGAATCTGTTTTCTTTTTCATGTACTTTTCGAAGGATGATTGTATTATAGGGTCGTCATCTATTAGGATACGTGGCCCGTACAATTTTGCTGCCTCACGATGGTTCCAGTTCGTAGGTAACATGTCAGCCTGTTGACAGTATGGATAATGTACCACTGTCAATGATTCAATGTCGCTATTCAGTAATACATAAAATTTACGCTTGCTCATTCCATTACTGTTGAGGAGGATACCTACATATATGCTATTGCAAAGTGTTCTACAGTGTGCCAAACATAACAAGATAATTTTACTGCTGTTACTAAGCGGTAAAATCTACCATATGTTAGACCAATACACTAACTGACACATACCAGTATGCCTGCACGAGTGGGTATCTGTGTTATCTCCTTAATTGTATGCTTCCCGACCCAAGACTATTAAACATGACTTCTCCAGCACAGCATGTATAATAAGATCCCAGGGTTTGTCGGAATAATTAGTATCCACTCTGCATATATATTCACTCAATCTTGCGGAAATGTGACATTTTTTCCTACTCAATAATAATAATAATAAATAATATTGATAATAATAATAAATTTAAAATGTGACAAACTTCAGTCAAGGAGCAGCTATCTACAGAAATTATCAATTTTCCTTCGTGCAAGATTTTGGTATCAGTCGTTTTATATCGATACTTACAAAACTTTTACAAACGAAAACCTGATACCATAAACTTTTCCGATCCTAGATGATACCGATATTACACTCCATCATCATATATATATATATATATATATATATATATATATATATATATATATATATATATATATATATATATAATATATATATATATATATATATATATATATATATATATATATATATATAAATACATACAAAATATAGGCTTCCCATTCAAAGAAGTTTTCTTCATTAGTTGGACCGGCAATTATACCCTCTGGAGGGTTAAGGGTAAGTTCTGTGAATTAAGGAAAATATAATATATATATATATATATATATATATATATATATATATATATATATATATATATATATATATATATATATATATATATATATATATATATATATATATATATATATATATATATATATGAACCGACCGGGCCCCCGGCTAAAAATCAAGGAAAACCGGGGTTTGCCGGCCGGGGTTAAAAGGGCAAATTATACTTAAAGTGACAGTTCAATTTCAAATTTTTTTTTTTTTTTTTAATTTTCAGCCGATTCTTCTGTAATTTTCAGAGTAAATTGTTTTTATTTTCCCGGTGAAAAAAGTCCATTTCTAGCGTTTTTCTGAGTCTATTTTTTAAATTTTTTTTCTTCAATTTGAACCCTTTTTCAAATGAATGGCGGGGCCAAACCACTTTTTTGGAATAACCTGAAATTTGGACTATATATTCAAAATTCAATGGGCTACAAAAACTTCTAACAGACTTTTGTTCCCAGAGTTATAGAAAATATGTTATAATCCCAAAACTGACCAACTATCGAAAAAAAAAATATTTTTTTTTAAATCCATCTTTTTGGACTAAAAAATAAATATATAATAAAAAAGAATACAACTATAACATTTCTTATTTTTGGTGGGTGTATAGAGGAGGGATAGGGCTACAAATTCCTCCCGATACTTTATTTGATGCGATTCGTTGGTTTCGAGATATAGCCTTCTAAAAGGTCAATTTTTAACCAAATTTCAAAAATGTCCAAAGTTTGAGAGGTTATATCTCTCTTCAAACAAATAGCATTTAATAATGCACTAAATAAAAGTTGTTGCCTTGTCCCTCCTCTAAAAAATATCCACAAATAAAAAAATTAGTGTGTAGAGTTTTTTTTTTTTAAATAATTTTTTTTCTCCAGAAGGGTACGATTTTTACAAATTGTTTTTCAAGTGCTTATAACTTTTATTCTAGATGTGATATCAAAAATATGTTCTCACCAATGCAAGAAATTGGGGCTAAGATTATTCAGTTAAATTTTCAGCTCATGTGGACCAGTGGTTTGACAAAGCTATTCATTTTTTTCAACTTTGGGTCCAAATAATTTTCAAACTGCTAAAGACTCAGAAAAATGCTCGAAATCAACTCAGAACTTCGTGAAAAAATGCAGATGCTTGAAAATTTCAGCTCACAGTCAAATAATAAAAAATAAATAAAAAACTCAAATATAAGAAAATTAAGATTTTTTATTGTTTTTCAATATTTTCTTTTTCTTTTCTGATGGTAAATGTTCATCTTTGTGTTTTGATTTTAAATGCCCCATAGAGATTTGGTTGAAATTTTTTACTTGTGGCACCCGCAGTTCCTCTTCTAATTTTCTGACTGCAGATGGATGTTACATTTAGCTATTTTGAACCTATTCTGAAACATTATAAAGTACTCCAAAACTGCAGAAGCTGATCTTTTAGCCACATTGACTGAAAGTATAAACACAATAGTAATTTTCAAATAATGTAGCTAAACGATACAAGTTTGATACATAGCAATAAAATAACAATATGTATAAATACAGGTTATATTGATAATTTTATATCTTACATTTTTTCAAACTTTACCTTAGGGTCTTACTTATGTAAAAATGTTGAATCACTATTATGAATCAGAAAAAAAAAGTTTTTTTTTTTTTAAATTTGTACTTTTTTTAAACTTATATTATACAAAATCTGTAATTTTCTGAAAATTTTCGGGAAAAAATGCATATTAATCATTAATTTAAGTGAATGTTGGCTATTCTAGTCCTTCCTTACAATTAAATAAACCAATTAAATTTATATCTAATTTTCTTAACCTAAAAAAAATTTCAGTGCTTTTGACCTCTTTGCAAATTTTAGGCAACCCTGGCCAGAACCCCAGCCCCGGCCCCGGTCGGTCCCTATATATATATATATATATATATATATATATATATATATATATATATATATATATATATATATATATATATATATATATATATATATATATATATATATAGTAAGTTTGAAAGACATCCCTCCCAACAACAGTTGGGAGGGTAACTTTGGAGCAGCTAACCTCTGATATTTAACATATTTCAAATTGGGGCATAGAAAACATGGTAGTTTTCAATGCTTCAACACAATCTTCCACACAACTATGATAATCTTCTTTGAAAAACACAACTCAAACCTTCATCTGTTCTTAATATTCTCAGTGCATCTTTTCCTCATGATCTTTCTTGGGAAGATCACATTACTTCTTTTTCTAAACTAGATTCTAAGAGGTTGGGTGTTCTGAGGGGTGTCCATAATTTTTTCAAGCCATCCTAGTTGCTTGGTCTCTATAGGGGTGTTGTTCACCCCTGTATGGAGTATGTTTCACAAATCTGGGGTTGTTCAACTTTTAGAGGACTTTTGGTATAAACAGCTGGAGCAATATATGGATGTAGAGACAAGTACTGTGTACATTATCTATGTTTAAAATTAGAGAGAAGACTAGAGAAAGGATAGATATCAAAAGAGGGAAGTTTAGAAGTCAAAGCTATCGGAGGCTTTCAACATCTAAGATTAACTGAAATGACAAAGAGCAAAAGACCAAGAGTCAGAGAGTAGGGAAAGAAGATCACCAGTTAAGTGTTTCTTATGAAAGCTATACTGGCGATCAGAGATAACATTTGAAGAATTGAGATGTTTCCAAATCCTGTAAAAAATAGTTTTAAAAACTTTAGAAAGATCAGAGGTTAAAGAAATGGAATGGTAGTTGGATGGTTGAGAAGGGTCCCCCCTTCTTTGGCACAGGCTGAATGAGCACACGTTTCCAGCAAGAAGGGAAGATTGATGTAGAAAGACAGAGACAAAATAGTATACCAAGGTAGAGAGCAAGCTCAAAAGCATAACTTTTGAGAACAACAGGAGATATCATCAAGACTGTTTGCCTTCTTAGTGTTAAGCTAAGCGAGCAGATGTAACATCTTTAGAAGAAATTATAATTTTAGGCATAAATGAGTTGGGAGTTGAAGGAAAAAAGGAGGAAGAATAGCTCCAGAATCATCTAAAGTTGAATTAGAGGCAAAAGTTTGGGTGAAGACTTCAGCTATAGAAAAAGGCAAAATGGCAGTTTGGCAGTTGTGCCACAGTAAGATACTTGAGGAGGGAAAGAGGAAGAAACAAATTTAGAGTGGATATTTTTTTGCAAAACACCAAAAAGGGCTTAAAGAAGAACCACAAAGATTATTGCCTTTTCTACAGAGAAAGAGTTTTTGATGTTGAGGACAGATTTTGCGAATAGCACGAGAACAAACAGAGTTAAACCAAGGTTCGATAAGCGTAGTAGAAAGGAAAGAATGTGGAATATTCGCCTCCATGTTGGAGAGAATCGCCTTTGTAATGCGCTCGGCAACCTCCGAGGGGCTCCTCCCATGGAAGCAATAGTTATTAAATGAGAAACAAAAGAAGTACGACTGCAAGTTCGGGCTTGTAGCACCGAAATGCCACAAACATTTCCTCACACTAGGAGGTGGTCTTTCTTGCAGAAGACTTAAAAGAATAGAAGAGGATATAGAGATAAGGTGATCGGAGGAACTCAGAGGTTGATAAAGTTTGGCAGTATAGGGAGAAGAATTAAAAGTTAGGAAAAGGTCTTGAATGTTGGGTTCATCTAGATGATGATTAGGGATATGAATAGAGAACCTCACCAACTGCTCAAGGTTGTTTTAGGTAGTGAAATGGAAGGTGTGTTCACAGATGCATCATGAGCTAGAAGAAAGCCATTGGCAGTGCTGAACATTGAAATCGCCTAAAATGATGATTTCAGAGAAGGGAGAAGAACAGTGAATATGTTCTTTTATGGAGTTTAGATAGTCAGTAGAATTAGATTAGTAAACAGAACAAATGAATTTAGTTGTAGAATGGCAGGAGAGCTTAAGCCACAAGGAGAAAATTCTGAAAATTTCAAATTAGACACACAAGAACAAACATCATCGCTCACATATACACAACAACTGCATTTGGCTGAAAATTGAGGATAGAGATAGTATAAGGAAACAGAGTAGGGTTTGCTGTCAGAATGCTCAAGCACCTGAGTTTCGGTCTAGAAGAAGAGAGGTGATATTCAACAAAGTGGAAATTGGATTGAAGAGTGCAAATGTTGCAGAAGTAAACGACCGTGCATCAGAAAAAGTTTTCTGCAGAGTCCTGGTAGTACCAACCCCATCACTGGAGACCACCACAAGTGGTGACAGGGAAGGAGTATATATATGCAAAATTAAGGCTTCTATGAATGATGACTGCTTTGCTCTTTTACTGTAATCTAGCTTAGGGTATGCAGACCTAGAGCTTACTTTGTTGTTCGTATATAAAAATTTAGTATTTCTCTTACCTTGTCAGTAGATTTTTTATCTTAATATTTATATAGTGGCGTAGTGAAATATTTTTGTGCTTTTGTACTATTTTATTTTATATAAAATTTTCACAGTCATTTACAAATTTTCAAGTTACAATTTACAAGCGTGATCGGTTTTATAACCGGCTTCGTTCAGCATAGTTCTAGAATGCTCTCTCATATATCGATTCTCATACATCGATATATCGTACATAAGAAGCGATATATCGACCCTCAATCGATTTATGAAATAAAATATTATAAATACAACTTCACATTCCACACATATATATATATATATATATATAGGAACCGACCGGGGCCCCGGCCCGGCCAACCCCGGCCATTTTTACTGACCCCGGCCCCGGCTAAAATCAGGGAAAACCGGGGTTTGCCGGCCGGGGTTAAAATGGCAAATTATACTTAAAGTGACAGTCAATTTTCAATTTTTTTTCCTATTTTCAGGCGATTCTGCTGAAATTTTCAGTGTATATAGATTTTTTACCGGTAAGAAAAGTCCATTTCTAGCGTTTTTCCGAGTCTATTACGGTTAAAAAAAAAAATTTTTTGTGGAAATTTTACCCTTTTTCAATAGAATGGTGGTGCCAAACCACTTTTTATAATGAGCTGAAAGTTGGACTATTTATTCAAAATTATATGGGCTACAAAAGCTTCTAATAGACTTTTGTTTCCAGAGTTATAGAAAAAATGTTATAAGCCAAAAACTGACCAACTATAGAAAAAAAAAAATTTTTGAACTAAAAAAATCCACCTTTTCAGACAAAATCTTTTTTTTTAAAAATACAACTATAACATTTCCTATTTTTGGTGTGTATAGAGGAGGGGTGGGGCTACAAATTCCTCTATGTACTTTATTCGATGAGATTCGTTGGTTTTGAGATATAGCCTTCAAAAAGGTCCATTTTTGGCCAAATTTCAAAAATTCCCAAAGTTTGAGGGGCTATATCTCGCTTCAAACAAAGGGCATTTAAAAATGCACTAAATAAAAATTGTTGCCCTGTTCCTCTTCTAAACAATATTCACAAAAAAAAAAAAATAGTTGTTTTTTTTAAAATAATTTTTTCTCAGAAGGGTACGATTTTTGCAAAAAAAAATTCTAGACGTGATATTAAAAATCTATTCCCACCAATGCAAGAAATTGGGGCAAAGGTATTCAGTTAAATTTTCAGCTCATGTGGACCAGTGGTTTGACCCAGTTATTCATTTTTTTCAACTTTGGGTCCAAATAAGTTTCAAACCGTTATAGACTCAAAAAAATGCTCGAAATCAACTCAGAACTTCGTGAAAAAATTCACATATTTTGAAAATTTCAGCTCAATCATTCAAATAATAAAAAAAAATTTCAAACAAAATATAAGAAAATTAAGATTTTTTTCTTTTCTGTTTCTTTTGACCTCTCCTCTGCTAGTGAATGTTCATCTTTGTGTTTTTGATTTTAGATACTCCAAAAA
>SEYY01001284.1:0-22500 GCA_009176605.1 Armadillidium nasatum | reverse complement strand
TTCTCCTTTGTCTCCATATCAGTCTTCTTCCTCTTGGCATCCACTCTCACCTCCCTCTATCCTCTCTCTCCCATCCTCGTGTATCTCAGTCTTGCTACATCTATCTTTGATTAATTGGTTCAACCCCTATACTTTATCTAATTCTTTCGCTTCTTATCCTCTCCTTCCTGGTTCTTCCCACCATCAAATGCAGCACCCTCATCTCTGCTGCTTGAATTCTGCTTTCTTCTCTGTTGTCGTACTCCAAGTCTCCGTTCCATATTACAAAATTGAGGTCAGAGTACTTTCAAAAATTACTTTCTTTACTCCTATATTCATTCTTTTGTCGGCCAAGATTGGGTACAGCGCTCACACCACTCTTCCGTATTTTCCCATCCCGTTGGTGATTTCCAGCATATTACCTCATTCCCTTGTGAATACTTCCCCTCCCCAAATACTCACATCTCTCTACCACAATCACCTCCTCGCCATGCACCTTCATCACAAGCTCCTCTCCCTCCTCCTCCCTTCTAATTATTAACAGTTCTGCTTTTCAACGTTCACGATCAATTCCACCTCTTTTAGCTTTTCAGCAAAACTTCTTTATCACCTCTCCTAACTTCTCTCTATCTTGGATATATATATATATATATATATATATATATATATATATATATATATATATATATATATATATATATATATATATATATATATATCCTCTGGTGGGTAAAGACCAGAAACCTACTTATTTCCACCAGAGTTGGGTCAATACAGAACCTAATCGTTAAACGACGATATTCACCCATACACGGCGCTTGAAAGTATGCAAGCCAAAAGACGTTGGGAAAACAGAAAAAGGGAGTGTGTTTCAGACTTTACCAGTTGAGTACATATAAGATTAGGCATAGCGGTTAAGTCTGGGACCAGACAGTTGAACAGAGAAAGGATAAGACTGTGTAGAAAATCGTGTTCTCAATGGAGGAGAAAAGCATCGGAAGAGTTCAGAAGAGAAAGAATTAGTTAAGACGAAAAGCCAGACTCTACCTTGTCAAGGAGAGCTGTGTGAGTGGAACTACCCCAGATGTATGAGGCGTATTCCAAACAGGGGAGAACAACACCCCTATAAAGAAAAAGCAATTGCATTGGCATAAAAAAAATCATGAATGTGCAACAGAACACCCAACCTCTTAGAAACTTTTTTAGAAAGAGAAGTAATGTGATCCTTCCAAGAAAGAACACTAGACATTATTAAGGACAGATGAAGGCTTGAGTTGCGTGTTTTTGAAGATGTTATAATTTTGTAGAAGATAGTCTCGAGTAGAGATATGGAGAAACTGAGATTTTGATGCATTAAAAAAGACTATGTTTTCTCTTCCTCAATTTGAAATGCGAGAAAAATCAGAGGTCAGATATTACAAGGCCAACATTCTAGTGTCAATTAACTGTTGCTTGGGAGGGGCGCCTTTCAAACTGAAAGGTGTAATGATGGGTGAGATCATCCGCATAGAATCGGATAGGTAATGAAGTAATAGAGGACGATTATTAATTAAAAGTTTAAAAAGCTTTGGGGATAGGACAGAATAATGAGGAACACCACTATTAGCAGATTTAAAGGATGAATGGTGGTCGTCTACAACAGCAGCTATAGAACGACCAGGAAAAAAATTAAAGAGAAGGATAAATTCTGAAAGAGGAAAGTTTAGATCAAAGCTTTGTACAAGTCCCTATAGAAGGGATTCAAAATGTCCAGCGCGATAGCAAAGGATTCACCGAAAATTTAGAGCGGAAGACCAAGAGTCAGAAACAGAAAGAGATCACCAGTAGAGCGTTTCTTAAGGAAGTCATCCTATAAGATTTGAAGAATTGAGATGAGATGCTTCTAATTGAGATTCGAAAACTTTAAAAAGAACGGAGGTTAAAGAATGTGACAGCAGTTGGAGGGTTGAGAGGGATTCCCTTTCTTCGGCACAGGCTGAATGAGCTCACGTTTCCAGCAAGAAGGGAATGTTGAAGCAAAAAGGCAGAGACGAAGTAGTTTACCATATCAGGGAACAAGCTCAGAATCACAAGTTTTGAGAAAATCATGAGGGATACCATCAAGACCATATACCTTCTTAGTGTTAAGCTCTGAGAGAGCAGAAAATTGTAGGCATAAATGAGATGGAAGAAGTTGAAGAAGGAGGAATAGCTCCGGAATAGTCTAAGGCTGAATTAGAGGCAAAAGTCTGAGCGAAGAGTTCAGCTTTAGAAGAAGGCAAAACGGCGTCGGAGGATATTAGAGGAGGGAAAGAGGAAGAAGCAAAATTAGAGTTACATTTTTTTGCAAAATGCCAAGAAGGGCGTGAAGAAGAACCAGAATGATTATTGCATTTCAACGAAGAAAAGAGTTTTTGGTGTTGCAGAGGATAGATTTTGCATGATTCCGGGATGAAATATAAATTGAATGAGTTTCTGGAGTTTGAAGATGACGGTAATCCCATAGGGCATCATCACTATGGAGAATGGTACGAGAACAAGCAGAGTTAAACCATAGTTCGTTGGGTTTAGTAGAAGGGAAAGAATATGGAATGTACGCCTCCATACAAGGGAGTTTCACTTTAGTAGTAATGCTCTCTGCAAACTCCGAGGGTCCACTCCCACAGTTTTGAGTTTCACCAATTTTTTTTTTTTTTTTTTTTTTTTTTCATAAAGGTAATGTACGAATAAGCGCTTGTAAATTTGGAACATGAGAAGGGAGTCGGGGGAAGGAGAAGTGGGAGCATAGACACTGGAATATGAGGCGAGGGTACACTAGAGACCCTCTGAGAAGGTGAAACGAGAAAAGGAACCAACCAAAGGGCAACGGAGGGAAATGGAATGATCTTGACCATACTGTCACTCCCCGGTTTATGCCCAATGGAGGGCAGTTGCATTGCTTTGGACGGCGCAACATTCCCCCTACACACACATATATATATATATATATATATATATATATATATATATATATATATATATATATATATATATATATATATATATATATATATATATATATATATATACCTTGGTTACCATCTTAATATGTTACTAACGGATTAATTAAGGATTAAAATAAAAATAAAATATTTAAGAAAAAAAACCAAATGATAAGAAGTAAATGGCGTGAAAATAAATTCAAAAACAATTTTGTGCATTTAAAAAAATAAACTTCTAGTGGAAAGCAACATATCAATGTTCTAGAAACAAAATTATCGGGGAACGACGTTTCAAAATATTAAGTAATATTAATAAAAAATTACATACTTTAATTAATTAATTAAGTAATTAAATAAATAAACAATTAAGAATAACAAGTTGATCTATGTTATAGAAAGAGTTAACTGTTCTAATTTGACCAAAATCGAAACTGTAGTTACAGAGATATAGAATATAAGCCAAAAAATTGTAATTAACGATTAATTAGTAATTAATTAATTGAAAAATTGGAAAATCAAGAAAAACAATGTTTCGTGATATTCAAAACTTTACAGTCAAAGAAATTAAACATTCCAAAAAATGTAAGTCAAAGTGATGGAAAAAATCTAGTATCGGTATCGGTCATTTTTAACCGATACCGATACCAATACCGATACCGATACCAAAAAAAAAAAAAAAAATAAAAAAAAAAAAAAAAAAAAAAATATATAAATATATATAATATATATATATATATATATATATATATATATATATATATATATATATATATATATATATATATATATATATATACAAGAGAACACCAACTAGTATTATTTCACAATGACAACTGGCTATAATTCAGAAGATTATAATTTTACAGCAGTAAAATTTCCTAACAGGCACCTTACTTACGTTTATATTCTCTCATTAATCTTTTCAAGGCTCTGCCAGCCATTATCCATTAATTAAAAGTTTATATAAATTTCAATAAATAAATCTGAAATTTAAGATATATATATATATATATATATATATATATATATATATATATATATATATATATATATATATATATATATATATATATATATATATATATATATATATATATATATATATATATATATTAAGGATGGGCCAAATAGAGAATTTGCCAGACAACCAGATATGGGATATACAGTAAAATTACAGGATATCTGACTGGACATCAGGATAAAATTGCTTGATATACTTTTTTAAAGTTCACACAAATTGCTAATTTTAACTTATGCAAAATTTAATATATATATATACCGTATATATACCAGTATATATATATATATATATATATATATATATATATATATATATATTATATATATATATATATATATATATATATTATATATATATATATATATATATATATATATATATATATAAGGTGCACCGATAAGCCAAGTAGCCGATTATAGATTAATCGGCCTTGGAAATCGGCCGATTACCAATTTATCGGCCTTTCATCAATGACAATATTTTTGCAGGAGGCTGCGAGCAATATTATTGCAATTAGCAGAAAAATAGTCTCACTTTAATCATTCTCCATTAGCGATTAGCATATTAACTGAAATCCAGGAGTAGCTTAAATTAGACAAACAAACTGATTCAAGATGTGTCTACTCATTGGAATTCAACATATTATATGCTGAAAAGAAATTTAGAACAGCGAAAAGCTCTTATAATGTATACTGTTGACAATAACATTCCAACCTTATCAAGTTACCAATGGACAATTGTTGAAGAAGTTGTCCAGTTATCAAGTCCATTTGAAGACATCAGCAAAGAATCAAGTAACAGAACATCAACTATATCAATGATAATCCCTACAATATTAGCTCTCAGATTATTTCTATTAAAAGCTACCAAACCTACTGGTGAATTTAGTGGAATTATTTCAACTGTTGAGGAATTCAGTACATCAACTGAATAAAGATTTGCATCATACATAAACGAAAAATTTCTGTGCTTGGCTACTTTTCTTGATCCCATACTTAAATTAAAATTTCAAAAGGATGACATTAAAGAAGACACTATTAAGAAATGGGTTATAGATATTGTAGAACATAAAGCTGAGATAAATTCTATTGATAGTCAAACAGGAGACAGCTCTTCTAATGATGATCAAGATAATGAAACTTATGAAAATGTACCTAAAACTGTTTCCCTTTCAAAATTGTTCGATGATTTTAAGTCAAATAAGCCTATGAAAATAAATTCAGACTTAGACATTGCAAGTACAACAGATGTGCAACCCAAACTCAAGAGGAATAAATTTGATACTTGCAGATGTGCAAAGGAACTGGATCAATATTTAACTCTACCAACACTTCAAAGAAGCGAAGACCCATTTCTTTGGTGGAAAAAGACATGGGAGACTTTACCAATATTGAGCAATTTGGCTTCAAAATATTTAAGCGCACCACCATCATCTGTTGAGAGTGAAAGACTCTTTAGTACAGGTGGTAATATCTATGAACCTACAAGGAATAGGCTGTGTCCTGAAAATGGGGAAACTCTTATGTTTCTGCATTATAACTTAAGAGTACTGAACTTTAAATACTGATGAGCTTGAGAGCTGAGATAGAAGACAACATGAATTGAAGAGGCAACAGTATAAACAGAAAACAAGGAAAACTGCCAAAATTTAGTAGTATTTTTATGCAATTTGTATGTATGTATTTGTAGTATTTGTATTAACAATGAGTCAATTATAATTTGTTAATGTTTCATAATTTATGAATGATTTCTTAAAAAAAAAAAAAAGGCAAAAGCCATAATAGCAGCCAGGCACAAAATGACTAACAATTTTGAAAATTATATTGAAAATTATAAACTGCATTTTTAAAGAAAGCAGTGCACTGTCATTCATAGGCAACATTTAGTTGCAAAGAACTTAAGTGACCAACTTAATAAATCCCTTGGTATGGTTATCACATCAATAAATAAAATTAAATCTCATTTTCAGGTGAGGTTTTGAACAAAAATGAAAAAACTGTTCCATTTAAATTTTACAGTAAACAAAAATATATATATATAAGCTAAAAAAATATGTTATGGTTATTTTTCTTCTGTTATTGTTCATGTTTTTGTGAAGGAATTACATAGGGGTGGATATAAGTGCCTCCGCAACTGAAGGATTGCTTGGAGGATTTGAAAAATTTTCTTGAATGGTAAAGTTGTTAATTTAATTAAAAAGTAAATATTGTACATTTTCAAAACTGGTGAAATAGCTTGCAGATCATGGAAAGATGCAAACTTTTAGCTACCTTGCAATTATTATTAAAGCAATTCCGCATATAATAATTCTGTCCAGAGGTGGATTGATGAGACGGCCGATAACAATGAAGAAACCTTATGTAACATTAAAAACTCAACAATTTGTATTACAGTTAAACGAGTCTACTCTGCCTGGCAATGAATCATTACTTTTAGGTTATGTGGATTTTATGAAGGATTCAAAAGTTGTTCAAGAGTTACTTTTTGAAGAGGAGCTTGAAACAGACACCAAAGATGAATCAGTGTTTTCCAATGTAGAGCAGTATTTCAAAAAGAAAGAAATTCCAATGAAAAATATTATTGCCTGTGCAACTATGACGCACCATCACTAACAGGGTGTTATAGAGGTTCTTCTTACATTTTTAAAGAAAGCAGTGCACTGTGTCATTCATAGGCAACATTTAGTTGCAAAGAACTAAAGTGACCAACTTAATAAATCCCTTGGTATGGTTATCACATCAATAAATAAAATTAAATCTCATTCTCTTTATTCCCGATTATTTCAACAATTCATCTCTAATGATGAAAAACTTGAATGTCTGCTGCTAAATACTGATATTCGATGGCTATCAAAGGATGATTGCTTAAAACTATTTTATTCTCTCTTTAATTCTGTCACCAAATTTTTTCGAGGATCTAAAAGTAGCCATTTGAGTGAAGAACTCAAGGTCTGCAAATAAGACATTGTGTGTATGACTGATTTATATAGTAAAATCAATGACATGAATTTGCAGCTGCAAGACAGTGATATAAATCTTCTTACAGCAAAATCAGATATTTGTTCATTTATTGTGATGCTTTCAGTATTCAAACAAAATATTGGTGGTAGGGAGCTGTCTCAATTTCAGAAATCTGGAACAGCTGGAAAATGATTGTAATTCCATACTAGATGATGACCTGATTTTTTATGAGTTTGAACTTATTAACATGAGGATTTGAAGCTCAGATATCATGATCTTCTAAATCTCCAAGTACCAGATTGGTTAATCAATCCTTTTTCTGAGTCTTGCACAAACAAATGAAATGGAGTAGATTGATTTACAAAAATCTTTGAATTAAATCCCCTCTTTAAACAATCATATCAGGAATTTTGGCTACAAAGGGATATTCCTGAAAAGTACCCAAAGTTGTGGGAAGATGTCAAAATTTTTTCCATTATTTTCCCAACTTCCTATATGGCAGAGTCGGTTTTAGTGTAGTCACTCGAGTGATAACTACGCAGAGAAACCAACTACAAATCATCAAGAATTTGCAACATCTTTTAAGCAGCATTGAACCTAATATCCTAATTCTTGTAAGTAAATACCAAAGTCAAAAACCACATTAAGTGTATTAGTATAACCTTACGTGTTACCAAATACAACATTTTATTTGTTTAATATTTTGAAAATGTGTACCTTTATAAATAAATTTGTCTGTCTCTTCAACACAGTTTTAATATAAAAAATCTAATTTTGAGTTTTGTTAGATAAGATCAGGTTAATAAAATCTGTTTACATAAGGTAAGGTAAAACAAGACTTCACAAGTATAGCTGAGGTCATCAACAAACTGGAATAGCAGAAAGATTAGTTGCTCATAAACAAAAAATATTTACTGTTATTTTGATATTGGATTATAAAAATTTATTTGTACTGTATAGTGGTTTCCATAGGTATAAAATGTTTAAGTTTGGTAATGGGAATTGGGCGGAGAAAATAAATTGGGGATTCAAGTGGGAGCTTCTTCAAAAGAGGTTAGGAAACACTGTTGAAGAAGGATGAAAGATACATGTTTTGTCACATCCTTTCGGTCACACAATCACTTTAAAAAAAAATAAAATAAATAAATAAATAAATAAATAAATAAAAAGAGACTGATGCTAATCACTTGCTAGCAGGAGAGCACCATTACCTAACTTTCCTGTCTGAATATGATTTGACAATACACCATATTAAATCTGAAGAAAATATTCTAGCTGATTATTTGAGTAGGAATCCTGCTCAACAGCCCACTGAAGGTTCACTGAAATTACCAGCTCCTTCAAATTATGCAGGAAATGGAGATATAGAACTGGCAACATGCCTTTCACTCCAACTTGGAAGAGAAGATACTGTTACAGAAATCCTTCCTGAGGCGCTCTGCAATGAAGCATTGGTCACACAAAAACTTTCTCACCAGCAAGTTTCTTTAATAGAGGATGAATGTCATTCACTCTCATCTATGTTCCATATTTCTGCCAATGAGGTATTTAAACTATTTCAGTGCAAAATAGATTACAAAGAACTGCAAGCAACACAAGAAACTAATATTCAACTTTAAAAATACTTAAATAAGCAAGAAAATATTAATCTTAAGCTGACTAAGCTGAACTATTATAAAAATGACCTTCTGTCTATGGTTGTTCATTAATCTACACCACTATCACCTTGTGTCTTTTGTTCCTGAATCTTTCAATACACCTGTTATCTCTTATTCCCATTCCCTTGGCCATTTTGGAGTCAAGAAAACTCTAGCATCTCTTAGAAAGAGCTTTGTATAAAGCAGTTTGTTCTAAGTTGTGATTCATGACAGAGGTCTAAATTGTTAAGCAAAATAAGCCCACCATGTGAATTTTACCAGCAAGTAGAGTTGTAAGTGAATAAAAAACGATGGTTTTTATTTAAAAAAAACATGATGAATAAAAAACTGATTTTCCTGTTTTTTTGTTTTTTTTGTTTTTAATGTTATTTTTCTTTATTTTATCAAATTTCTTAACTAATAAAGAATTGTAAATAGTATTTACCTATTTAATTATACTGTAAAAAATAAGTACTGTAGCTACATTAGAAATAAAAATGAAAAAACAAAAACGAAAAAATATGCCAAGTTTATTCAATATTACACTCCTTACCTTACCAGGAGTAAAAACTGAAGGATTTACATGAAATGAAAATGATCATATGAGAAATGAATCATATGACTACAATGAATATCCTATTTACTTACAAAAATAAAGAAAATTGTAACTAGTAACTAGTATGTTAAGGCCCAACTAAAGTTACCAAATTTCTAAAGAACCATCAAGGGCTTCATTAAATTCCTGTTCTACTGCTTCTGCATCTGAATCCTCAGACCTATTTCCAATCATGGCCTCTACTGATAAATCTGATTCCTCATCCTCATATGCTATATTTGAGGAAGAGGAGTCAGACTCTGACTCAAAGCTATGGACAGAGGTGTCTTTAGATTTGGTTTTATCAGACTTCAATGTCCTTACAGAGAAACCTGAGCTACCTGGCTGAGAACTCTGGCCGATAGTGTATGTGGTTTCAGTGTGATGAATTTGATTACTAGTTTGACCACTACCAACTTCTACATTAATTTGAGAACAGTTACCGGAAAACTCTGGTTGCTCAGTCTCTGTCAATTTCAGGTTATGAGTTACAAATAATAGTTTTTTTGCATGTTCATTTGTGAGCCTGTTTTTTTTTTTTGAATGGATATTTGCCTGTGCTGAGAAACTTCTCTCACATGCAGCTGAAATAGCAGGAAGGTCTAGAATTGGGAGGCTATTTTGAATTCACAATGTTGAAAACCAACCACCGCTGTGATAAACATGTTGAAAGTAAGCCCCTCTGCGGAAAAATTGCCAATATTACAATATATTTTTTTTGTATTTTTTTTATTATTTATATATATATATATATATATATATCAGAACCACACCGTAAAAAAAAAATGTAAATTTTTAGTTATGTACGGCTAATGGTAGTGTAGAACTGTATCTACTCGATGCTATAGAGAAACAACTCAAACTTTGAAAAACAACCAGTAGAGGGCGCCAGTTACTGTGTAGAATTAGTTTGACTCTGTAAATCTAAAGTGTAACAACTCAAGTTGTTACAGTGTTGATTTTGTTTTGCATAAAATTCAGTGTAATATAGTAACAGCTCTACTTGTTACTTTCTTGAACTGAAATAGTTTAACAACCTTTTATAGAGTACAGAGTTGGACTCAAACTGTGATTTAAAATGAGTGAAAATTTATCTAAAACTGTGCAAAAAAAAACTGCCTAATGAGTCTAGAACGATGTATATAGCTAGGCTAGCAACTATTTCAAGTGGTGATGAAAATGCCAATGCGATAGTGGTAAGTAGTTACTGCTTTTAACAATTATACTGACATAACCTAAAAATAAAACAAAAAATGTATAATTCTTCAATAAAAGTTGATCAAATTGTTGAACTAATTTACTCATTTACAATTTATTCTTAGTCTTAATTGTTTGATTTTTTGTCAAAATTTAAAACAAACATAAAATAATTTTTATTAACAGTTTATTTCCTCCATGAAAGTAAATTAAATTTCTTTCAGGAGACATCTTCACCACCTGTCATACTAAATCAAGACATAATATATTATGATGTGGATGAAAGAAAAGACAAAGTTGTAAATGAAGAAAATTTTGAAACAGATGTAAATAAAAATAAACATGATAATGTGTATGGAGAAGAAGACCGAATAGAAGAAAATTTGAACACGACTGTTAATACAGATTTTGATAGTGACGATAGTATCAAAGACAAAAATTACTGTCCTTCTGATACGTTATCTGAAAGTGATGAGGAATCTATTTTAGGGGAGGTAAATCATGAAGATATGAATATGGAAAATGCGATAGTAGAAAGTGAAGTGGAAATGATAGACCCAGCCGATAACAATACTAACGATAAGCCAAAGAAAAAATTAACGAGAAAACGAACGAGAAATCCCGAATCTTGGGGAAAAAATACCCGGAAGAAGAGAAGAAACACTGGACAAGAATATGTTAGTACAAAGGGAAAAAACGTCGCTGCCAAAAAAAATGAAAGATTCCTGTTCAGAAAAATGTAGACTAAAATGTCGCTCTAAGATTACTGAAGAAGAAAGAAAGAATATATTTGACTATTACTGGAGATTGGGTGATATTGAGCAGCAAAGGTCTTTCCTGAATAAATGTATGTCTGATTACATAAATCCTGAGTATCGAGCTTCTAAACCTGGTAACAATCGCTCAAAAAAATGTGAGATATACATTTTCAATTGATGAACGCCATATCCAAGTATGTAAAACTTTCTTCAAAAATACTTTAGCCATAAACAATAGGATAATTTTTACCACAATTAAGAAAAGAAATGTGCAAGGAGGCATAAACAAAGACCAAAGAGGAAAACGTAAAAGTGATAAAGCAATACGGGAGGATATAAAGGACGATATTAGGACGCATATAAATTCTTTTCCCCGTGTGAGTTCTCATTACTGTCGAGCGCGGACCAATAAAGAATACTTAGACGGAAGTTTGAATATCAGTATTATGTACAGACTGTACGTCCAAGACTGCGTTAAAAAACAGAAACAGTATGCTAAACATTGGGTGTATGCACAAGTTTTGAATAATGAAACAAACATAGGATTTCACATCCCCAAAAAGGACCAATGCAGTTTGTGTGAAAACTACAAAAATGGGAGTGAAGAAAGTAAAAAACTTATTAGACAGAAATTTGAAGATCATCTTAGAGAAAAGGAACTTAGCAGACAGGAAAAAGCAACAGACATTGAAAATAAAAATCTGCAAGTATACTGTTATGACCTACAAGCGGTACTGTCGACTCCCTGCGGAGATGTAAACAGTTTCTACTATAAGAGAAAATTAGCCACCTACAATTTTACACTATTTGACGTCAAGAAAAAGAAAGGATACTGCTATTTATGGCACGAAGGTGTCGCAAGAAGGGGGGCTAATGAGATTGCAAGCTGCGTGTACAAATTTATTTCCTTATCATCAAATGAAAACTTGGTGTTTTACTCAGACAACTGTACCGGGCAAAATAAAAATAAATTCATAATTGGGATGTATTTATATTGTATTCAAAGCATCGAAAAAATTAAATCTATTTCTCATAAATTTCTCATTGTCGGCCATACTCAAAATGAGGGGGACAGCATGCATGCTGCCATAGAGAAAGAAAAAAAAAGAGTGCTGAGAAGTGGACCGATTTACGTGCCGTCCCAATGGAGTATTGTTGTTGCTAGTGCTAAAAAGCAAGGTACCCCTTACGCAGTGGATGAAATTTCGACAAAAGATATAATTGACTTTAAAACCTTATCGAAAAAAATTGGAAATAATTACAACATAAACACTGACAAAGAAAAAGTAAATTGGAAGGATATCAAAATATTTAGAGTAGAAAAGGAAGAACCTTTCACAATTCAGTACAAGACGTCTTATGGGCAAGAATCATTCAAAAAAATTCAGGTGCGAAAAAGACGTATGAGACTGCAAAATAGCAGCAATGTCTTGGAGCTCACTCCAGCTTATACAAATCCTCCTACAATTTCTTTGGAAAAAAAAAAGAATTTAATGGAATTGTGCGCCGAAAATATTATCAAACCTGTACACTGGCCCTTTTATGAAAGTTTAATGACTTCAAACAGTAGCAAATCTGAGACAGAGTCCGAAGATGAAGAATTTTAAATTTCAAAATTATATTGTTCTCTGAATTAAGTATTTTTGTTATAATTATATTTGTAGTTTTGATATAACTCGTAATAAAGGCCTTATTATTTTTTTTTAATGAATTATTTCTAGACTTGTTGCAACATATATTTTTATTACATTATTATTTTGAATTCAATAACGTAACAACTAAAATCAAATTTCTGTTTTCACGGTAATCATGTAATTTTTTTATTATTGAACAATGCTCACAAATGTATAAAGTGATTCAATGGTTATAAGCCAGTTCAGAAGTTAATTAAAATCAAGAATAATTAGACTATTGGTATTCTTATGTTAACAGAATTTTTAAAATGTAATTATCTCAAAACTCTAAATTTTGACTTGTTACAGTATGGTACTGGGGTATCTATATATATATATATATATATATATATATATATATATATATATATATATATATATATATATATATATATATATATATATATATATATAATTTTATTTTTTTATTTTAAAATTTTATAAAAATTAATTTTAAAATATATAAATGGTTCTTTGCCATTGTATATAAATTTCAACTTTGTTGATGAAATACTGCAGAAAAGCACTTTTCACTATTAAATTTTACATACATTAATTAAAAGCAATATAATGCCAATATGATAAACAATATGCACAGTAAACACATGCAGGATAAACAGTTTTCACTGCTTTAACAGTCAAAAACTCAAACCTAAACATGAGAACAAATTCAAACAATGATATAATATACTATAGCACACTACTTGATTTGCAATTTCCAATGCTACCGAAAACCTTTTTTTCCATCCTAATACGTATGAGACAGATATAAAGGAAAAATTACGCATAGATAATCCAATTTTTTGTGCCAGACGTACGATAATTTTTTATATATATATATATATATATATATATATATATATATATATATATATATATATATATATATATATATATATATATATATATATATATATATATATATATATATATATATATATATATATATAGAATGTTTCTGAGTTTCGATTTTTTGAAAATATCGATATTCGAAAAATTATTTTTATAATTATTATTAATTTAGTTTTCTAGCGTACCTAATTCGACTTATCATAACCTGAACTACCGAAGTTGCCATAAAATACAGGCCTAACCTATACAAAACGTTGCAATGAGATACCGATTAAAATCGAAATTTCAAAATATCGATATAAAAAAAATATACTCAAACATTTATATAATATATATATATATATATATATATATATATATATATATATATATATATATATATATATATATATATATATATATATATATATATATATATTATATATGGCTTAGGTGGAATTGTTTCTGAGTTTCGAATTTTTTATCGATATTTTTTTATCGAATTTTATTTTAATCGATATTTTCCTGCCTATATTAGCCCTAGCTATATGCAAAACGTTATCTCTTTTACGGAAATTCTTGTGTAGGTTATAAATATCATATATAAAAAAGAAAATAGTAATAATAATATAAAATCGATATATATAAAATCGAAACTCAGAAACAATCTATATATATATATATATATATATATATATATATATATATATATATATATATATATATATATATATATATATATATATATATATATATATATATATATATATATATATATATATAATTAGTGATGGATCGCATGTCATATTTTCTTATTTGCGGATGCTGATGTTGAATTTTTGTCAAGTGAGGGTACGGATGTTAAATTTCGAGCATATGATTTTATTGATCTTTCATTTTTAATATCATCCGGTAGGTTATTCTATAGTATGACGGAGGTGTAACTTATACTGCTTGTCGTGCTCTAGAAAGTCTATAGATAGGAGTTTTTAGGTTGGTGGTGTTTCGTAGGATTATTCCTCGTTCACTTTGATTATTTAGATGGTTTGTTTTAAGGAATTCACAGGTATTATTGTTTATTACTTTGTGTGTTTCCTTTAGGAGAGAGATTTAGAAGATGATCAAATTAAAATATGTTAAGTTTTTTGAATAAGGGTGGTGTATGACTATAAAAATCTCTGCTGCCACTGAGGAACCTTATGATTCGTTTTTGCATTGTTATGATTTGATTTGCGTGTGTTTGTTGGTGTTGTTCCATATACGGAGAGGAGGTAAATTATGTAGGCATGAATATGTGCAAAATATATTTTTAGCAGTACACACACGTGGAATGGATTTTGCTAATATTACAAAGATGTACTTACATATACTTTGCGAGTTGATTTACGAATGTGTTTGTGTTCTTTAAATGTTAGTTTTTCATCTATTATGGCTCAGGATTTTTGCGATATTTGTACGGGTTAATTCAATTTCATTTAGTTTAATTTTAAAATTATTTCATACGTTTTTGTTTGTTTTTTTTTTTAATTGTGTCAAACGATTTGGTGAAATCTAGTAACATTAGGGCAGATTTTTTAAAGTTTTTCAGTCAGACAGATAAGAGCGTCCGAAATTGGACGCCCTTCTTAATAAAATATAAGAGTTTTTTTTGTATGTTTAATGACAATTTGTTTTCGTCGATCCACCTCATGATGTTAGTTACAGTGCTATTAACTTTTTTGAAGAGTGTTTCGTTTTTGTTGCCATTGATCATCGTAAATATATCATTTGCGAACGAAACAGAGAAGGAGTTGTGTAAGTTATTAAATTGTTTCTATATGCTGAAAATAAAAGTGATGCTAAAATAGAACCCTGTGGTACACCATTTTTTATTTGATGTGTGTTAGAAAGTATATCACTCAGCTTTACATATTGTTTTCTTCCTTTGAGGTAAGTTTTAAAGCACTGTAAATGTTTAAGCCATTGAAACTGTCTATTTTGGTTACTAAGATATCATGGTCTATTGTGTCAAACGATTTGGTGAAATCTAGTAACATTAGGGCAGATTTTTGTAAAGTTTTTCAGTCAGACAGATAAGAGCGTCCGAAATTGGACGCCCTTTTCTGAAACCAAACTGGAAATCGTTAAGTAATGAGTTTGAGATGAAATATTCGGTCAGCCACTCAAATATTTTTTTTTCCTAATATTTTGCTAATCGTGTGTGTGATGAATATTGGTCTGTAGTTTTTAGGGAGAGGGATCGTCTTTCTTAAAGATAGGAGTCACGCGTGAAATTTTAAGGGTAGAGTGAAAGACACCTGAGAACGATTGAAGCATTGAATAAGTGAGCTATAGTGGGCTGGAAATGATGCCTACCACGAGCTTGTATTTGTGGTTTGGGATGCTAAGATATCCCATTTTTTTTTCTAAGGCCGGCAATTATATTTTAGACATATATGGACTAATATTTTCAAATATTACAATAATAATAAAAATATAAAAGATATGGCTGTATTAGTAACAATAATAGTAACAACAAAAATTGATATTCCCGTTAATTATACTACTACTACAACTAATAATATAATAATAATAATAATAATAATAATAATAATAATAATAATAATAATAAAATTTAAATCTCGTTTGAAATGATTTTTCGATAATATCAAAAACAGGTGTATAGAATTTCTTATTCAACTCCATAAAATTTGTATTACATTTATTATTATCATTATCATTGTTATTATTATAATTATTATTTAGGTAAAGTATAAAACAAAAATGTTGAGTGGGGATTTGTCGAATGGAGATGGAGAGAATGATATAACGAAGGATGCACTACAGGAGATCCCTTTTCCATCTCCTCCGTCCTCTGAATCATCCTTAGCTTCAGAAAGTTCCATTGCATCCTATATTGCCTCCTTCTGCAAGGAACTTTCTGAGGATACCGATTTTACATTAGAGGAAGTGGAGTCAGAAACGTCCGAGTCATCATCTAAGGTAAGTCAAGTAATTAAAATTCATTTTTATTTCTATTTCAAATTTCATAAACGCTATTCTTTAGTTGCGTAAATAAATAAATAAATACTAATAATAATAATAATTATTGTTAAATTTATAAATATTTAATTTTTTTTTTTTCACAGGAATACTTCGAGACAACTTCTGAGAATAATATAATAGATCGCAACATTTCGGCAAACCCTAATAGTCTCTCCAAGTAAGTTTTAATGTGGCACATATATATATATATATATATATATATATATATATATATATATATATATATATATATATATATATATATATATATATATATATATATATATATATATATATATATATATATATATATATATATATATATATATATATATAGCATTCCCTAAATGACTCTTTCGCTTGAAGCAGATTTCAAGCCAAAGTTTATCACCACAAATTAAATCAATTAACAAAAATTTATAAATAAAAAAAATGTAATAAACAAATTGAGATCCAAAAATTTCTACATAAGGCAATTAAACTCTCAAACTTTCTCCCTCCTTCATTTACCAATTACTATAAGGCTCCTACTTCATTGTCTTATAGACACCTTCATTGGTAATACTACAATAAATGACCTTGTATGACCGTTTAGGTGTGGTAAGCATTGGAATTAAAAAATAACTCATACCTTTGTCACATTTTTGTATCCATTCGATCTCATTACGCTTTCTCCATTCACCCTTACCACTTTCAGATTTTTTGCATAATCATAATGTAAGATTCACACCACGTATATCATTTATAATCCTAACCATTCTTTTGGGAAATGATCTAATTCTTATTATAACCTTTTTTTTTACAAGAAGAAAATGGGAATCTTATTAATATTTTGGTGTTTACAAACACTTATACATTTAGGCAGAGAAGATTATTATTAATTATACATATTTTCTATATATATTTCAGGAAAGATGATAGCCTCTGGTCAAAATCCTTAAATGTCGTAAATCCTGTTCCTTCTACCAGTTTCAGCACGAACTCTTCTAATGTCACTAATATTATGAATAGTGTCAACCACTGCTCAAAATCGCTTAATTTGGATTCACTGAAAAGTCTAAACTCGCAGACGCGTCAAATTATAAATTTTATTGCTTCTACCAGCAGTAAAACTGGGAACATGGATCAAAGTAAATATTCCCATATTAAATTACATAATTACCATTATTTCGAAAAAGAGATCTATTGTTATTAAAATTATTATCAATATATATATAATATATATATATATATATATATATATATATATATATATATATATATATATATATATATATATATATATATATTATATATATATATATATATATATATATATGAGAAGAATGGAGGAAAGGGAAAAGGGTTAGAGCTGTTTTCAAATTGAGCTTTTAAAATTGGGAAGTGGGGTTAAATTTTAAAATTATTATTATGTTTTTGTGTTAGTTTTATAGTTAATAATACAATTTATTTGACAGGAAGGATTTTCTCTGTTGGGAAATTGAGAAAACATTTATTTTTTTTTTATTTTTTTTTTTGCAGATAAAATATGTGAAAAATGAACAAAAACGAGCATTTGCGATATTAACGAGCGTGAAAATTGATGAGTTTTTTAAGGAACTTGAACTAGAAACTCCTCCTCCGTCAATCTCCCCTCAAGATCAATCTCTATCTCCTCCGTCCTCTCCGTCTCTATCTCCTACGTCCTCCCCGTCTCTATCTCCTCCGTCCTCCTCATCTTAATCTGTGCTTCATGAAGAGAATTCTTATGAATCCTACTTCGAATCCTTTGAGGAAGAACATTACAAATTCCCTTCTCTTTTAAGGTGAGTATATATATATATATATATATATATATATATATATATATATATATATATATATATATATATATATATATATATATATATATATATATATATATATATATATATATATATATATATATATATATATATATATATATATATATATTTGAAGTAGACTTTAGGCCACGGTTTATTTTCATTTATTCAATCAATTTAAGAAACTTTATAAATAAATGAAAATTTAATATATAAAATTGGATTCAAAATTATCACTTATGAGAATCCGAACCCTTTCCTCCACTTTAGGACTCCTACATCCTCATTGTCATCTCGATTCCTTCATAAACAAAAAAATAACTTTGTCTAAGTGAGGCAAATATTTGAATGAAATATTAACTCAATTCTTTGTTCTTTTATTGTTTCTATTCTATCTGATTAATTTTTCCTCATTGACTCTTTTCTCTTACAATATCTTTGTATTATCATAAATTCTCAAACCAACTTATAAAACTATTCATTCTGCTGTAAAGTTATTTCATTCATATAATATCCAATTTTTTTTCTAGTGGGGGAAATAGAAATGTGATTAATACTTTGAGGTCAATTAAAACTTATTAATAAAGAAAAGTAATGAGTTAATTTTTTTTAATATTTTTAAAATAGTTTTTAAATGCATTTCAGGAATGACGTCATCCCCAACTTAAATTCATTAGAGTTAAATTTTTATTCTTGTACCAGTCTCAGGAGGAACTTTTCGAAAGTCCTTGCTACTATGAGTCTTAGCACCACCCTGTACTCAAACTCAGTGAATTTTGTACCTCCTTCAACCAGTCTGAACATGCAATGGTGCAGTGGTGTTAATATGTGAGCATCAACCAGCCGCAATTCACAATACAAAAATCAAAGTAAGTATTCCCATATAATTAACTTACAATTTCTACTTGAAAAATTTTGGGTTAATGAAATTTTTTTACCATATATATATATATATATATATATATATATATATATATATATATATATATATATATATATATATATATATATATATATATATATATATATAATATATATATATATATATATATAATATATATATTTTTTTTTTTTTTTTTTATTTTTTTTTTATATTTTTTTATTTAATTATTTTTTATTATTATTATTATTATATTATTATTGTTATTATTCTTGTTATTATTGTTATTGTTAGTTATTATTGTTATTAATATTATTAATCATTCTTTTTATTATTATTATTATTATTATTATTTTAGTTATTTTTATTTAATTACCATTTTTATTATTTATTATTATTATTATTATTATTATTATCATCACTTATTATTATTTAAATAATTTCATATTCTGAAAATAAACCTCCTACTCCATCTCATGAACACTGACAATACTGTATTCACCCTCTGAAAATATTTTCCAAATTAATCTAATTATTCGGTTACAAGTGAAACTGAATATAACAAAAACACTTTTATCATTTTCAACATTAAATACATCTTTCACTCATAATAATTTAAACACTTCTGCTGTGGCAAAAAAACAATTTTTTAATATTCTTTTTAACCAATAAAATTAAGTCATCAGTTAAGGCAATAAACGTTACCGAAACCTTTTCTTTAAACTCAGAACAAACTATCTCTTAACTATTCAACTGTTGCTCCTTGTAATTCAAACCTTACTTGCAATTATAATTATTTCTTATGGTTCCAGATTCTTACGTCTTTATATCTCCCGAACACTCCCCCAATAATTGGAGAGATTCTTTTCGTCCACCAAATCCCTCAACGTGTGGAAATTCCAATGAGAATTTCGAACAGAATTTTTGTTTCAAACCCCCATGTGTATTCCTTAATAAAAGTTACATTCCCCGAAACGGTAAGTTGTAATTGAACTGGAACAGGGGTTGAAATGCAACTCTTTTTAAAGTTCAAATCAATAACTTTATTAATAATAATAATTTGAAATACATAAACTTCGCTGTACTTTTATCTTTATTTTCAATTTGATATCAAATAAAACTAAAGTCTTGAGGTAAATAAATGTTTAATTATTTCAGTGTATTTCAAATTTATAAATTCATGGGATAAGTATTTTTTAATCAAATTATCAATAGTATTGCAAATATTATTATAATTACTAATTTTACAGCTTTTTTAATCAAAAATTAGCAGGATCATATATTTTTATTTTTTTTCTCTATACACGAATTATCTTTAGTTGTTTTAAAAATATTCAGGCAACATTTTTTCTTTACAGACGACTGAAGCTCAGAATTCTGAGAGACTGAAAATCATTGCGTCAATTGCCTAACCAAAAAGACGTCAACTTGGAGAAGGAACGCAGAGAAAGAGACGGTCTGCAATTCCTGTGGTCTCCACTTGAAAAAACATGGGACCAACAGACCCTCATTCATGTTGACGGACACAGTCAAGGTAAGTAATTTATTTCTTTCAATATATGGGGTAGAATAAGGTTAGACTAGTAATAGTAGTCTCCAAAAAAAGTTTGCGAACCACAAGATGAATATTTTTATAGAGAAAAATAAAATTTAGTTTAATTTTAATTTTAAAATTCTTTTAAACTTTTTTAATTTCATTTGAAATTTCCTTAATTAAAAGAAGACAAAATTTAGCACTTTCTATACACTTTTCAAATACTCTACAAAGCTCTATATATATATATATATATATATATATATATATATATATATATATATATATATATATATATATATATATATATATATATAATATATATATATATATATATATATATATAATTATCATCATCACTGTCCAACCTTAGGCTGATACCTGTCAGGTGCTACTCCTCCAGAACTGTTAGGTCCTTGTGAGGAGCAGCCTTGGTTACTTGAGCAGCTTCAATTTTACGTAGCCGGCTTGCTGGGCCTGTCGCTACAACTTCCCATTGTTTCCTATGAGAGAAATTCTATGGGAAGAAATTTGAAACAATTGAGGAGGTTTCTAACCCCTCTCAGCTGCTGAAAAGAAGCCCTCTTCTATGGGTAAAGATGTGGATGTCCGCAATGAAACTCAATCTTTTCAGAATATATTTTAAGTTGTATTGGCCTAAATCTTGCAGTGTTAATTTGAATAGTTTAATTTTGAATTATAAAAGGAATAGACTTTGACTACTTTTAAACTTCACACCAACTTATCTTTAAATTTAATAATTTTTAATACTTTGTGGTTTTAAAATAATATTTTTTTTTCCGAAATGCAAATTTGTTTTGTTACATGTTTCTAAATTTTTTCACTGACTTAAGATCTCTTCTTTACAAACTCCTCTTAAGCAAATTTTCTATTATTCTTTCAATCCTGATGCAACAAACTCTCCTCATTTTTATTTTCTTCTCTTTCCAATAATTTCTTCTTCTGGTTTCTTCTCTTCCATTCTGATTTCATTGCAAATGCTCGAACAACATCCAGATCAATAATATATATATATATATATATATATATATATATATATATATATATATATATATATATATATATATATATATATATATATATATATATATATATATATATATATATATATATATATATATATATATATATATATATATAAAGAAGGCGAAAGTCTGAGAATGAATTCGAGAATATACCAAAGAATAGAACCCGAACGAGAAGGAAACTGACATTGTCGTTTAAAAAGTAATTTCGAAGAAGTGTGTAAATAATCCTTAAAGATTAATTAATCCGTGGTTGATCGACATTTTACACATCTCTCAAAAGAGGATGAAGATTTAAAAAAATCTTTTCTTTCTCGAAAATCTTTTATTTATTTAAATTTTATATCTAAGTTGATAACAATATAATTAAAATGTTCATTTTATTATTTACTAATTAGCGATTAAAAGGAAAATATACTCAGATTGTAAGTAAATTAAAATTATTGAACAAGTTTTGATTTGATATATATATATATATATATATATATATATATATATATATATATATATATATATATATATATATATATATATATATATATAATATATATATATATATATATATATATTATATATATATAT
>SEYY01001282.1:0-12143 GCA_009176605.1 Armadillidium nasatum | reverse complement strand
GGTTGTGCGTGTGCAGCCGGTGATGGTGCGAAGGGCTTTATTTTGCGTTATTTGGAGTGTCGTTAAGTTTTGGTTGGAGAGCAGAGGGTGCCAGACAGGGGAGGCGTAGTTAATGGTGGGGCGTATAAATTGTTTGTAGATTGCAATTGAGGTTTGTATGTTGTTGTGTATGTCTGTGTTGGCAACTGTTTTGAGGATGTTGAGTTTTCTGTTTGCGGCTGAGGTGGTATTTTGAATGTGCTTGGAGAACGTGAGGCGAGTGTCAAATGTTAGGCCAAGGATCTTAGGGGTTTTGTTGAAGGGTATGGGGGTGTTGTTTAGTAGGACTTGTGGGTGGGTGTTGGATATGTGTTTGTCTGTTGTTATGAGGGTTATGGAGGATTTGTTTGGGGATGCTGTCATCCTGTTTTCGACTAGCCAAGTTTGGAGTTGAGTTAGGTAGTCTTGAGTGAGTGATGTTGCGGTGGTGAGGTCTTTGTGAGTGGTGGCTATAGTTATGTCGTCGGCGTATGAGGTGATGTGGGTGAAAGTTGTTTGTGGTTGTGGGAGGTCTGCTGTGTAAAGGTTAAATAGAGTGGGGGAGAGTATGGCTCCTTGGGGAACTCCGTTCTTTATGTTGATGGTACGTGATTTATGGCCGTTTTGTTTTATTTGGGCGGTTCTTCCTGATAGGAAGTTGGATAGCCATTTCTTAGTATTGTTGGGATGTTGATTGGAGGATTTTATGGATAAGATTATGTCTCGGGACAGTATCGAAGGCTTTGTTTATGTCAATTGCTATTAATATAGTTTTGTGATATGGCTTATGGTTTATTCCGTTTAATATAGGTTGGATGATGTTGGTAAGTGCAGTGGTGGTGGAGTGGTTGGGTTTGAACCCGTGTTGGAAGTTTTGTTGTGGGATGAATTGGAGGATAGAATTTAGGATTAGTTTTTCAAGAAGTTTTGAGATGGTGGATAATAGGGAGATTGGGCGGTAGAGGAGGGGTTTGAAGGGTCTTTGCCAGGTTTTAGTTTAGGGATGATTAAAGCTTTTTTCCATTGTGGTGGGATATAGTTGAGTTGGATGGATTTGTTGAAGATGGAGGTTATGTATGTGATTGTGTGTTGGATAGGTGTTTTAGGTGAATATTTGATATGTTGTCTGGTCCTGTTGCTGGAGAGTTTTTGATAGTTTTAATGGTGTTTTGTGTGTTTGTGGGTGTGATGGCGTTTAAGTTGTTTTGGTTGTTGTGTAGCTTTTTCAGTTTTTTGATTATTTTTCTGTTTTGTGGGTGGGTAGGTAAGCTACTTTGTTTAGCAAAGTGTGTGGCCAGTAGGTTGATGTGTTGTTTGGGAGTTAATGGGGTTTGTGTAGTGGGATTGGTTGGAGTTTCGTGAGTGTGAAGTGGGTTGTTTTTTGCATTGTGAATTGTGTGGATTGTTTTCCAGACTCTTTTGCTGTTTGTGTTGTCCAAGTTTTGATGAGGAAGTTTGGTAGTTGTTAGTTGTGTGAGATTTTATTAGGGTCGATATTTGATTGTTTAGGTTTCTAATTGTGTTTTGGTGAGTTGTGTGGGTTGTTTTGGCGTTTTAGTGTGTTCCTTTGTTTTATGAGGGAAGCGATTTCGGGGAGAGGTTTTATATTATATATATATATTATATATATATATATATATATTATATATATATATATATATATATATATATATATATATATATATATATATATATATATATATATATAGATATAGAGAGAGAGAGAGAGAGAGAGAGAGAGAGAGAGAGAGAGAGAGAGAGAGAGAGAGAGAGAGAGAGAGAGAGAGAGAGAGAGAGAGAGAGAGAGAGAGAGAGAGAGAGAGAGAGAGAGAGAGAGAGAGAGAGAGAGAGAGAGAGAGAGAGAGAGAGAGAGAGAGAGAGAGAGAGAGAGAGAGAGAGAGAGAGAGAGAGAGAGAGAGAGAGAGAGAGAGAGAGAGAGAGAGAGAGAGAGAGAGAGAGAGAGAGAGAGAGAGAGAGAGAGAGAGAGAGAGAGAGAGAGAGAGAGAGAGAGAGAGAGAGAGAGAGAGAGAGAGAGAGAGAGAGAGAGAAAATTAATAATAAATATGACTATGTGTCTTCACTTAAGCTGCAAGATTCGTTTAAGTTTAAACTCCTATGAATTTTTACAATTTTTGTAGCTTTTTCAATTCCTAATCGATTTCTTAATTTAGTCCAAACAAAACCAAATGTAGAAAATAGTCTTTCAATTGAGGCAGAACTTGGTGGCAGGTCAGTAAATTAGCAAAGATATTACAAAACCCTGATGGCAAATTGTTGGCTTTCAATGTTCTATTCTCCATGACTGACCACCATTTTGCTGGTTGCTGTTTATAAAGATTTAGAATTTGTTCTGAAAACATTATTTTTGGAAACAGATCTGGATCTTTTATCCTGAATGCCATAAAACCTGCCAAGTATTCAGGATGAAATTCAGAAATCCACTCTTCTGCCAACTCTTCCTGTTGAGAAGTCAAATTTCTTCCTATAAATTAAAAACAAGAAGGTTTTAATAAATAAATATGCTTTATGATTTGTATTCTGTAAATAAATGAATTAACATAATGGTACTGTACACTGACTACATTTCATACTTATGTACCTAGGAAATTTAATGCCATAGTTTGAGAGTTAAAGCTAAGTTAATTAGAGAATGTTGTTAAGGCTTATACAGTACCTCTTTGTTAGTCATATATATATATATATATATATATATATATATATATATATATATATATATATATATATATATATATATATATATATATATATATATATATATATATATATATATATATATATATATATAGCGTAAATGTGACTCTAACCAAGATATTGGGGATCCATCATGTTTGCCACAAAGAAAAATGGTTCTGTAGCTTCTTCCATCCTTTTCCTTATATTGGCCTTGTATGGGTCAAGTACTTCACTCTCTAAAAGCACCAGCCATTCATTAACTGCTATAGATAAAATTGCTGTATCACTCTGTAACTGATCAATATGAAATCATGTTAAAACATGTATTAGTAATATTACTCATATATATTTAAACAAAAATATATATATATATATATATATATATATATATATATATATATATATATATATATATATATATATATATATATATATATATATTATATATATATATATATATATATATATATATATATATATATATATACCTTATCAAGAGCTTTAGATACCACATCCACTTGCTTCTGAAGATGCTGTGCTTCACGATAGAGTGAAGGATTGCTTAAAATGTTTGGTGATGCTCATTTCAAGTTTATCCTCATTAGCAATTTCAACATATTTGTAGTAGTTCTAAATAAAGGTGTTAATAATAGTGGCCCTGCTAGATTTCTTCGAGATGGTGGGGAGTAACCAGGTCTTAAGGCTTGTATCATTTCAACAAAGTACTTCGATTCGACACTTAAAAATGAGACATTATTAGCATAAAAAAACTTTGATATTTTTTGGTCAAGAATTTCTTTGATATTTTTTTGGTCAAGAATTTCTTTTTGCAGTTGTCATTTTAATGGTTTTATTCAGATAATTTCCTCTGAGTTTTTAATGTGTCAGATAACCATGTTTTCATTGCAGCAGCCATTGAACAAGTAGGTGAATCCCCTTCTACATCTGTAAGATCCATATTTTCTACGGCTGTATTAGCACTTGATTCACTAGATTTGTCAGAATATAACAAGCGTTTGCCACATTTTTTCAGATAAATTTACTTTTATTCTTTCAATTGCTAATTTCAGTACTGCAATATTTGCATTTTACTTTGCTGGTGCTTTCGACATTCAGAACTTCAGTCCATTAATTTCATAATTTTCTTCTGGATCCAAGAGTCTTTGGCATTTTTGTTATAATTATTATAATTGTTATATTGTTATAATTAACAAAATTTTAAAAAATCAATTGAATTAATAGCTGTGAAATTGCAGTTATTGCTGAAAAAGAAAGGAAAAATGAAAAAGCCCGAAAAAAACCGAAAAAACCTGTTTTTTTTCGGGTTTTAGGTAAAAAAAAACGAAAAAACCCGGGCCCACTGGCCTTTTTCAAAAAAAACGGTATTTTTGCCAACCCTGCCATAAAGTTACTGAAATCTATTGATTGTTTTTCAGAGCTTTCCTCATATTGAATCAGAAATCTCTTTACCAGAAATTAAAAAGGAAGAATTAGATCAAAAGACATCTTTTATTATAAAGTTAGAGGCAGAAGAATCAGATAAATTTGATGAAGAAATCATAATCATAAAATCAGAAAATTGATGACGAGAAGTTTGATGCTCAACATGTAAAGTATTATTATTATTATTATTATTTATTATTATTATTAACCCAATGAGATTATACCAAATATGAGAATGAGTCAATGGAAAGTATAGATTCCACCTTTCCAAGAAGTTGTATGTATGCATACTTCTTGTAAGGATGAATGAGACCTTTGTTGGGATGAAATTTTAAATGTATTTCAGAGATGCATAACCCCCTAAAAACTTGTTGGGAGAGAAATTGTCAACTTTTTTAGAAATGGAAAACCCACATATATTGAGGTTGTAGGAAGTTTTCCTTTGTGTTTGTTGTTTGAGAAATTGTTGAATAAAGTAAGTTTTTGAGATATTGAAAATAACCATTTTTTCTAAGACAAATCTGTGATAAAATCTTTTAAGGTCTTCTTCCAAACATTAGTTATTATTGTTTGTAAAGAATAATTTTCTAAATAAATTGGCTAATTTCTAGTGAAATCAACAACATAATTATGCATAGCCTATACAACTCCATTAATGAATGTAAAAGGAATTAAATTGAGGCGAGAACGGAAATTTGAAGAGCACCAACACTAATATATATTTAAAGAATGTTTAGTAGTTTAATCTCACAAAGTAAACTACAAGTTAATATTATGCAACCAAATAAAATATGTTTATTAAATGTCATATTTTAAATTTTGTCTGTAAATCCTAATCAGATAAAATAAAAGATCTAATTATAAAGGACTGTATGCCAATGTGCAAGATGAAAAATACATCCTTATATGTAAATATCCAAAATTATGTTTTATATAAATAATTTGTTTTAGATTTGACCTCATTTATTGATTTAAATTAATAACGTTAGCAATCTACAATCATTGCTAAAAAAAAAAAATAAAAAAAAAAAAAAAATAGCCAAGTAAATAGAATTTCTTAAAGGGAAGTCAGAAACATTACATTAAGAATGGTGTAAAGTTAGAAAAGTTTGAAAATGAGGGTCTTATGTCCTCTCCCCCTTAGATTGGTGAAACTGGAGGCCCCCTCCCCCTCACTTCTAAGATGTAAGAAGAGTACTATTCTATACAAAGGTTGATAATACTTTTATACAGTTAGAGTAACTGCACAGAAAAATAAAAAATCTATCAACCTGAACAGAACTGTCAACTTCTTTTATGTCACCATTCTTTCATTGTGTGTTACAGGTTTCCAGTACAAAAGTTTTGTTGTTTTTCTTCAGATAAACTATTTTATTAAGAAGAAAAATTATTTCAAAGTATTTGAGAAATTTACAATAAAGCGAAGTATTTTTTCTTAAAAAAATTTTTTTTTTTTTTTTTGTATTTTTTTTTTTATTTTTTATTTTTTTTTTTGTCTTGTCAGTCTGATTAACCTTCAAATGAGGAATTTGTTTCTTGTGTAGTTAGTGTCCTTTAGCTTGATTTTTTTTTATTGTTTTATATATCCACAAAGTTATTCAAATTGTTTTTCAGAGCTTTCCTCATATTGAATCAGGAATCTCTTTACCAGAAAGTGAAAAGGAAGAATTAGATCAAAAACCTTTTATTATAAAGTCAGAGGCAGGAGAATCAGATACAGAATTTGAGTTTGATGAAGAACAACTCAAAAATAATGTCATAAAATCAGAAAATCCTGCAATGATCACAAAGAAGTTTAATGCTCTACATATAAGGGTATGTAACTTATTTATTATTATTATTATTATTATTATTATTATTATTATTATTATTATTATTATTATTATTATTATTATTATTATTTTATTAATCCAATTTGTTTTATAGAAATTTATGAGTGTGAAAAATGTTTCTTCGTTGCTAAATAAAGTAAATGAAAAGGGTTTAAAAGCACATTTTGAATCAGACGAAGAGGAATATTTTGCACAAATTTTGACTTCAAAAGTTTCCTTTGTTGCTTCTCAAGAAGTGGAGTTACAAGGAATTAAAGGTAAAATATTTATAAATTTATTATTTTATTTTATTATTATTATTATTATTATTATTATTATTATTATTATTATATATAATCTCATCATTCATCTCATGTAGTAGAGAGGGATCCAGACACTTTGTTGTCTTTGAGTTATCTACACCCATTTTTATTCTTGTTTCATTTTTTTCCCTCCCCTTCAGTTATTATTTCCATTACCTTTATCTTGATTTATATTTATATTTATTATTATTCTTAATATTATCATTCTTATTCTTATCCTTATTCTTTGTTTTTGTACTGTCATAATTATTCTTTTATTATTTCTATAATTTTATTTTTCTTCCTTTTATATTCCTTCTTTCCCCTTCCTTCCTCTATGTACTGTGGTACGTATTACTATTCTCTTTTTCTGGGAGTTTTCACCTGTCCTGGTTGTTATGCCGCTTTCCCTGCAATGGTCTGTTTCCACCTGAACCTCCTTCCATTGTGGGTGAATATATGGGTAAAAAACTGGTTCTTCTCGTCTTTGACCAGCAAGAAGTGAAAGTTGAAGTAGAAAGACATAGGCAAAATAGTTTACCAAGGCAGAGTGCAAGCTCAGAAACACAAGTTTTGAGAACCAGAGGAAGGGATACCATCAGGACCATACGCCTTCTTAGTGTTAAGCTCAGAAAGAGCAGAAATGACGTCTTTAGAAGAAATTACAATTTTAGGTATAAATGAGTTGGAGGGGTTGAAGGAGTAGAACAGCTCTGGAATCGTCTAAGGTTGAATTAGAGGCAAAAGTTTGAGCGAAGGTTTCAGCTTTAGAGGAAGGCAAAATGGCAGTTGTACCGTCAGAAGATACTAAAGGAGGGAAAGAGGAAGAAGCATAGTTAGAGTTGACATTTTTTGCAAAATGCCAGAAAGGGCGTGAGAAGTAGAACCAGAAAATTTGTGGTATTTTAAACAGAGAAATGATTTTGCTTCTGGGATGAAATATACGTGCATGAGTTTCTGGAGTTTGAAGATGACAGTAGTCCCTGAAGGCAATATATATATATATATATATATATATATATATATATATATATATATATATATATATATATATATATATATATATATATATATATATATATATATATATATATATATATATATATATATATATATATATATATATATATATATATATATATATATATATATATATATATATTCCTTACTAAAATTAAATTAGCAATTAATTTGGATTTTAAGAAATATCCAGCCAAATAATAAAAATCATATATCGGGGTGTGGTTTTGAAGTTTTTCCTGATATCTAGTGTGTGGTTATCTGGCAAATTTACTATTTGGTTCATCCCTTCTTGATGAGGTTTTATTCACATTAGTTGTCTACTATTTTTGATTACCTAATGTTTCTCTAAATGCCGTGTTACCATACACTTACACGAGAACTGTGCACTGTGGTTATACCCATCCCAATTGTTGTTTAAGAATTTCTTTGTAGGTTTTGAAATCCAACCGCCACCCAGCCCTACTCAAAGAAGCTGACTTCTCTTTTTACTTTATGGCTCACACAGTCTGTTGTAGTTTTCACTGATGGCTCCAAAACTAACAATTGGGTATGTGCATCGGCTGTATTTCTAGACCGTATCCTGTCGCATACTCTTATTTCATATTCGTCAATATTCATGGCAGAGTTTTTGTCTCCAAGACATCATCCCTCAATACTGACGAATCGTACATTATTATCTTATTCTAAGAGCGCTCCCCTTCTACTTCAAAATAGGAGCTTCGAAGATTGAAACCCTTATTTGCTAAATGTCCCCTCAGGTGCCGTCTAAGTTTTCACAAGCCCTACTAGCATTGGTTCGCACTCATCTGACACACAATCACTATATGTCGAGGGAAGTCCCCTAAGCCTGTCTGGTTTACCACTCCCATGTTCTTTCAGTTCACTATCTCCTTATCGAATATTCCGCCCTAATGGCTTTCAGAAACAAGTTCTTTCCTGATTTGCAAATCATTCCCCTTGCCGATCATTCCGTCGCACATTTTATCAGAATCTGCAACATTTCAATTGGACCTAATCTTTGCATTTCTATGGGAAATAAATCTGTAATTTATAAAATTTAACATGCTTCGTTTGATGATTTCTTGCCTTTAGTTTAGGTGCTGTCCCTGATGTTGAATTTCTAGCCGCGTATTGCCACTTCGGAGTGTGCAGTACACAGCACATTTACAGTACGTACTCAGAGAAAAATAAAATTATTATTATTGATGTTCTTGTCATTAAAATGATGTAAGCTAAATTATTATTTTTTTTTTAAATTGATACATTAAAAAAAGTGGATTTTAAATTTTAGTCTATCAAAGGGGGTAAATTATAATACGAAATAACTTTTGATTACAAGCCAAATAAATCACCTTCATATATCTGTGATATTTATTTTATTTTTTTGATAGTTTTCATATTTATTTTCGTAGAATCAAAAAACTACCTGTTGAGCTACCTTTAAAATTCTAATAAATCAAAATACAAAAAATCTGAATTAAAAGTTTTATCTAAATTCTATCAAGATCAGAATTCCTCTGCCAGATTTCAAAAAAAAAAAAAAAAAAGTTGGATGAGCAACATTTTTGTTAGATCACTTTTTGAGCATCCTAAGATTTGCACAAAAATATACCAAAATAATAGATTTTTTAGTTATCAGATTCTTATTTAACATGGCAGTCGTGTTCTCAAAATATTTAACTGATACTTGTTAGAGAATTATATGTAGACAAAAAAATAATAATAATCGTCAATTATTATTATTATTATTATTATTATTATTATTATTATTATTATTATTATTGTTATAAAATTATTATTATTTTTTTTAAAAATGATTTTAATTATAATGATTTTTTGTAAAAATATTTTAAAATTTTATTAAAAAATTTGGAAATTAGATTATATTTTAACAGATTTGTTAAAATAAATGTAAAAAATTTATATAAAATGCCATGTAAAAGTCAAAAACAAATGACAGCTACAAAAGTGGGCTCGTTTACATTGTTTGTTGACATTTAAATATTTAGTTACAACAAAAGATATCTTCAGAAATCTTAAGAAAACTTTGATGGTGACGTTATTTTCTTTTGAAAATTGTTGGAGATATGGCGCTTAAAGTGTCGAATAGAACACCATTTTTCATCCTAATTTTTAGAAAAACTAAAAATTTAGTGAAAAACGGACATAAAAAAATGTTAATAAAAGTATTGGAATTTTTGTCAACATTCTTATAATCTTTTTCATTTGTTTTGCACAGAGTCTGATGATCAACGCTGCTGAAGGAGAAAAAGATTTGGAAGTGAAAAGTACTTCAAAAAGCAAACCTCAGAGGGCAAAAGTGCATAAACAAAGCATTAAAAAGTATCATCAGGAAGACCTCAGTTGCAGAAATTGTAATTTTAGTTTTAAAAGCAAAGATGAGTTGAAGACTCATTTAAAAACACACAACAAAAGAAAGGTTTAAGTGCGCTCATTGCAGTTATGAATGCAATTTTAAATCAAGATTAAGAAATCATATGCTGACTCATAGCAATATAAAGTTGTATAAATGTTATGACTGTTCTTATGAATGTAATCAGATAGCAAACTTAAAATCACACATGCTTGCACACGCAAATGTAAAATTATTTAAATGTTCTGACTGTTCCTATGAATGTAATCAAAAAGGACACTTAAAAAGACACATGCTTACGCACACAAATGTAAAACTATTTAAATGTTCTCACTGTTCCTATGAATGTAATCAGAAAGGAAACTTAAAAAGACACATGCTTAAGCATTAAAGAAAAAAAGTTGGGTGGTAATTTTAATTTCTCTTTTTCCCGTTATATTTTAATACTATAAAAAGACCTACGCAAAAAAGAAAATGTTTTTATTTTGTTTGTGTTTTAAAGCAATATTGTAGCATTTTATTTGTTTATGTAGTATTAATGTTTTTGTAATTTGTTTTACCCATTTTAACTTTCATAAAAGGAAAAAAAAATGTTGACAAGTCTTTGGAGTATTCTTCAAAAACATAAATCATATTTTAATTTTTAATGTTAACAAAAGTTTATATCTTCTCCCAATATTTTTGCTTAATCAGCAAACGTAAATTGTTTGAACAGTTCAAATGTTAATGTGTGTGTGTATTGTTACATTGTAACATTCATAAAATTCTGCAAAAATTGACATGTTAAAATATTGCTTCCTCTCAAATAGGACTTAAGAACTACTTAGTTAATATATTTTTAGAAATAAAAAAAGAAGAAATGTTTTCGTCTGACACTCAACTTCGTATTTACAAAATAAATTTTATGTCTAAAATGTTGAAATATTATTATTATTATTATTATTATTATTATTATTTTTATTATTATTTATTATTATTATTATTATTATTATTATTATTATTATTATTATTATTATTATTATGTACTTCCGTGATATGCTTCATATCCCTCTCCGGCATCGGTTAGCACATATGCTATCCGTTTTGTTTAGGGATTCCCCCTCTTGTTAGTTTCTTGACACGGTATAGCCGCACTCCGGTGAGCTGTAGGGGTCCCTCTACATTTACACTAAAAACTATATATATATATATATATATATATATATATATATATATATATATATATATATATATATATATATATATATATATATATATATATATATATATATATATATATATATATATATATATATATATATATATATATATATATATATATTAATCTTCCCCGTAAACTAAACCACCTTGTCATCATGAGGGAGGCTGGGGTCATTTTCGAATGGTCCCAGCTAAACATTTCGTCCCTGTTTTTTTGTTTTCCTCTCACCACTATTTCTTTGTGTTGTATCCCGTTAATCCCCGGTTTTTTCCCCTTTTCCTCCTTTCTCTGTGCATATTACCTTATGTATTCCTGTTCTCCGTTGCGGGACTTTCCCCTTTTCTCTCCTGAATCCTGGTAACTATTGGACTGCGGTCTCTGTGCATCTCTTGTGCTCATCTCGCCCTCCTTTTCTTGTGGATGATGGTACAGTTCAAAAACCGGTTGTTCTCTCATTTGTCCTTACCGCTTATTGTTGGGGACTCGAACCTCGGCTGTCCCGCACTTGGGGGCATAATCTTGGGCTTTGCGTCTTTTCCGTGTATTGCACGGCTTGTGGGTATTATTTTTGAGACTGGACGCAGAGTTCTGGGAGGCTTTTCCGAGGCTACACCTACTACCCTCCCAATGGGGAGGGGTTTTGCTCTGTGCGTATGATGGGCGCAATTTCTGCGGTTACGTTCCTGGGATTTATCTTATTTTCTTTATGCATCATTGGTTTTATTGTATATGTGGTTTTCTATATTGTTGTGCTTATTCTCGATGTTATCTTTATGACTAAAAATAAAAAGAGAAATAACGTTGTAAAGAAAGGTGGAATTCAACATCAGTCGTTCTCCCTCCCCTACCCCATCTGGGCACATTCCGACCCGGTATTTAACAGGGGCTTTGATTCCCTTGCTGATGAAATGGTTTGTGCTTCATCCAATAATGCAGTCCTCTTCATGGTCCCGTTTCTAGGACTACCCCGTCTGGACCAACGGAGGCTGTTCTGCCTTCTCAGGACGCTCCCGCCGCTTGTCTTGGCTCCTGACCCCTTGCACTCCGGGAGTCTCATACTTGCTTTCCTATCGCATCTGGGGAAGATTCCGATCCATTCCAAACCTGATGATATTTATAACACATCTAAGGGGACTATCTATGCTCCAGATTTCTGTTCGGATGCCATTCTTGCACATTTACAAAGACTCAACGTGACCATCACCAATGTTTATCGGTTCCCACCTTGTAAGGAAACCCATTCAACTCCTAACCCTCGTCACTTGTTGACCTTCTGT